>VMOF01000001.1:5423407-5435907 GCA_011764245.1 Trialeurodes vaporariorum
GTGTGGAGTTCCATATTGATAGTACAAAACTGCGACAAAGTCAATCGCAACGCTGCATTTGTGTTTGTATAACAGTGATCGCTGTAAAAATAACTTGATAGGTCAAAGTGGGAATGAAAATTTACTTATAGCGTGTTGAAACAGTTGTTCACGAGGCGAGGTCATGGGCGTCATTTCAAGTTCGGCTTGGGGGGGCAAAAATCTAATGACCTTTTTTTTTTTTTTTTTTTTGCTCATCATTATAATTTTCGGCTTGGAGGGGGCAAAAAATCGGATAACCTTTTTTTTTTTTTTTTTTTTTTTTTTTTTTTTTTTTTTTTTTTGCTCATCAATATAATTTTAGAACCAAAGAGCCGTCTTTTTGGGGCAATAATCGGATGACCTTTTTTTTTTTTTGCTCATCAATATAATTCGTGCCAGTTTTTGAGCCTGACTTCAAATCCTTGGGGGGGGCAATTGCCCCCCCAGCCCCCCCTAAACGACGCCCATGGGCGAGGTGAATACTGTGGTTTGAAAATCGATTTCGATAGTGATAGTTCCTTTAAAATCGGATGACGCAATACCAATCCTAGCAAGCCGCAATGTCTAGTCTAGTTATTTGGGACTTTTTTAGATTTCTCTCGCTTGAACCAAAGTCATCACGATGGAAATTCTTCGTCTTTATGGTTTCAGCTCTTTTTGTCTCAGATTAAAAAATGAATGTTAATATTGATCAAATGTCATCCGACACTCATCAAGGCCCTTAAGGAACGTAATATGAATTTGAAAAAAGCTCATTCGATTTTTAAGGGAGCTTAAACGGTCCACGAGAGACGAAATTCGCGGATACAGAGTATCCACAGCTTATTTCAATGTTCGATCTGACAAGACCGTGCGCCTTTGAAAAATCGATATCTCGATAGTGAATCGATGTATTGCAATTCGGTTTGCACCGGTCGAAAGCGCTTGCTTGTGACTGACAACCTCGAAAATTTCAGATCCATCCGAGTTTATTTAATGACCTTACAGGACCTCTCGCGGCCGCAGTTAGACATTTCTTGTCAGAGTTACGCTGAAACGGGGAGTAGTTTGATATTTTTAATAAGTCCCCCTAAGATGATATTTTTTGGCTCGAAACTGCATTGAGCCCTCTCGGGACATCATTGGGACCCGAAAAAAAGCGGAACCGATATAATACGGCACACGACTGGTTCGTGAGAGACGAAATTCGCCTTTTTCCAGCCTCCAGCGCCCCTCTAAGGTCGATCTGACAAGACCGCACGCCTTTGAAAATCGATATCTCGAGAACGAATCGATGGATTGCGCGCTGCGGTTTGGATTGGGCGGTAGCTTCAGCTTTTAGATAATTCTTGAAAAAAATTCAGATCCATCCAAGTTTTTAAACGGATCTTATGGGACCTCCCGCGGCCGCAGTTAGACATTGTACGTGAGACTTACGCTGGAGTTGGGGCCACGCCCCCCCCCCCGATATAGACTTTATCGGTCCGACATTTGTCAGGGCCCTTAATGAACTTCATGTGAACTCAAAAAACTCACATATGACTTCTCACGGCGCATGCTAGGTCCATGAGAGTCGAAATTCGCGGATTTTAGAGAATCTTAGATTTCTGACCCTATACCGCGCGCCTTTGAAAAATCGATATCTCGAGAGTAAATCGATGTATCGCAATTCGGTTTGGACCGATCAAAAGAGTAAGCTTACCGGTACTCGCCGTTAAAATTTTGGATCCATCTGATTTCATTTTGAGACCTTACTTGAGTTACTTGGACCCCAGTTGGAATTATTTTTTCGGAGTTACGCTGGCAAGGGGGTCGCTCCCTCTCTTGGAAAACTGTGGAGGGGGCCCTTTGCTGGGGCATACATTCTATTTTTCACTTTTTTTTTTTTTTTTTTTTTTTTTTTTAATTTTATATTTGTGTCTAATCTAAGTTGGGGGAGGAGGAGGAGAGTACCTGCAAGTCAACCGGCAATTTACTTTTGATAGTGGCTGCGGGTCGAGGGTGCGGATTGCGGACTTTTAACTTGTTGTGGGGTTTACAGGGTGGCCGTGTCTAAACTTATGAGAAAAGAAGGCAACCACAGACCGGAAGAACGTTCAATTTCTGGTTCAGAGACCATGGACAAAGACATGGGCACCCGCAAAACAATTGCCCGGAGGGGCAACTTTTTGAATGTCAATGGAAGGTCTAGGGGACACCACCTAGAGACGGGCAAGTCTAGAGAACCCCCCCCCCCCCCACTTCCGCCCAAAATAGAAAATAAATCAATTATCCTTCCAAATGGTAGAAATTGTAAGTGATTGTAGCATGTAGTTGTATCAAAAGTAATTCTATTTTTGACGTGTTTGATATTATGAATAAAGTGACAGCATCAGATGATAGAAATAGTAAAAAGCTGAGTACAACTATTCCTTCTTTATTTTCATTGTCCTGATGAATTCTAAGAGTTAACCTATTTAAATTAACAAAACCAAAACTCTTGCCTATACATTCTCTAATCATGTAATTATCGACCAGAGGATTCTGAATTTTCAAGGAAGTTCGCAAAATTCTCGTTGCCAACGGTAGTTGCCAATGTAGACACGTTCATACTAGTAGATTTTAAAACTTCTTTCGGCGAGGGAGATGACGGGTGGGAAGGATGATGTCGTCTGAATCAGGAGGGGGTGGGGTAAAAATCAGGGGGAGGTCTAGATCTAGGGGGAGGGGGGGAATCCTGAAACTGGGGGGCGAGCTGTATAGCGGCAAGGGGTGGTTGGGCACCACTGCTTAGGGGGGGGGGGGGGGGCTACTTCCCGCCCTGCCCCCCCCTAAATTACGCCCCTAATTAAAATTGTAAAGTAAACTAAGAATAAAGTTTGTTAACTCTTACTCCTTTCGTTATTATTTGATCTTCGAATGTTCCGATTCTTTTTTATTGTAAAGTTTTGATTTTTCTGAATTAGGGGGGGGGCGCCCATTGACAGATAAGGGAGAAAGGTAAGTGTAGGAATTTGCACGGGAATCCGGCGTAGTGTGCCGCAAAAATTACTACCAATGGCGGATCCAGAAAATTCTTTTAGGGGGGGGGGCTTCACGCCTATGAATTTTCAAATTTGCAGGGAGGATTTATGGGATTTTTTCTGTTGAAAAAAGGCAAAGGCTACCGTGAGTTGGGGGGGGGGCGTGCCTTTCCCGAATCCGCCGCTGATTACCATGTAACACTGAGCCACGATGACCGATGTCGCATAAAACCAGGTAGAAGACCCGTGGCGGGCGTGGCATCCGTGATGGCTGTGAAATTGGGATGAAGTAGATGGACACACATCATTCATGCAATCTGCACAACGCGGCAAGCAACTGTTGTAGGCGTAGGTGCAGTAGTTCGTGGGGAGGGCAAAGGGGACGGGAGGTCGTCGCAAAACCATGGACGAAGATATAACTAGACTGTTGTTAGTCCTGTTTTGCTCTCGACCCCAGCGCTCCAAGCAGCGGTCAGCTGAACTACTCTTTCAAGTGAGCGATCCTGGCGATGTGGTCCATGCTCGCATGCCGAAGAGCACCCGGGAGCTCACCGGGGCATGTAAACAGAGCCGATTGGGAGCCGACCGGCGTGGCACCTAGCGGCAAAAGTTTGAACTACGACGTCCTGATGAGCTGAGTTTTATACCTGAGTTTTGACCCTCATCTCCATCGTTCGTTTGCTGCCTAGTGGTACAGTGCTGGCTCCCGGACCAGATTTGCTGGATCGATCCCCGGCTAGTCTCTTTTTTGTTTTGTTGTTTTTTTTTTTTAATTTTCACAAAATGCTTTGATGGTTAGTTCGATGAAGGGCCGTTCAATTTTGAGGTTCTATTTACGGTGATATCGACGAACTCCCATTGTGGTCCACCAAGAGAAAAGCGGAGAAACCTGCCACTATCCCCAAAAAAAACCCCCTTTCCCGAGTGCAGACAACCCCAAGTTAGATTATAAAGACCGGGAGCGAGCGAGCGAGCGGGAGGTAACGCAGCGCGGAGCGCGCGTATTCGCCCGAAGGGCGTTACAACTCCCCTAAAATGCCAACAAATGTATTTCTTTTATATCATTCAAACAGCCCGCCAAATCGTGGCTCCCAATCGGCTCTGTTTACATGCCCGGGAGCTCCCGGGTGCTCCATCGCTCACATGCTGTGCTACTGCTAAACCGTTGTTGGAGTTGGTCGGTTATGGCATGGCTGTCAACTGTTGTCGGCGACCCAAGAGGATCAGATAACTCAGTATCTCAATGGAAGATCGAAAGCAAGGGAAATCCAGAATCAACTTTGGACAAGGTACAGAAATCATCAGCAAATTAAAGAGTCGCCTGATCTCTACTAATAAAACAAATGTCTATGTACTCTTTCTTGTTTGATTCCGTTTTGAGGTTAACTGTGGTGTATAGTATTTCAGTCCTTGATAATCATTTTCGACAATTCAGGAATCTTTCAAGAAATACTCCGACGTTTGCTTTTTAGCGGATTTTGCTTCCTTTTAATTCGCTGATCATTTGTTCCCTTCGTTCAATCGTGATTCAAATTACCTACACGGTATACATTTGCGGGAGGCATGGGGAAAGGGAGCCGAGCGGCCACCGCTGCAGCGGTTCGCTTTTAGTTGACCCTTACTGCTGCTTGGAGCGCTGCGGTCGCGCTCGAAAACCCGCTAACAGGTTTTAACACGGGCGGAGATAGGAAGTCGGCAGTTCTTAGTTATATCTTCGTCCATGGCTCGGATGGTCTTAAATTTTTCCTTATGGATTGATCTAGAACGCAACGTTCTTACATTTTCGAAAAGTTAACTCTAGCTCTCGCAATTAACGATTAAAGGCGGAAAAAGCATGGTTTCAGACCGCGGAACAGTGGCGTTATCTAGCGGATGAGAATCTTACTACAGGTCGCTGAGGATTCACCTTAAAACGCAACGCCGATCGCGTTCCTCAAACGAACTCTTTTAGCGGACCGAAACATCAACAATAACAGGATTGAAATTTGAAATCATCTAAATGCATTTTTAAATCGCAGAATACACGAAACATGGACACAATCCTCTGATATAAAACCCCCATATCTCTATACAGAAATTTCGTTGAAGTCTGATCCAAATTAGTAACGTAATTACATTCCCCAAAATGCTTAACCTCATCTTGGCCCAAAACTCCCGCCACAAAGAAAAAGCGGCAATTGGGAGGACACCGGATTGGCGGAATCACATGGTCAATCGGTCCTCGAGGACCCGTTCTCGATACTGAAACCAGCGATCCCCCGAGCGGACCCCCGAACCATGCCGTTCCTATAAGAAAAGCATTATTGACCTTGTAGAAACGATTTCAATAGAGCATGACACTCATGCTCTAAAAATAGAAAGGGAGAAAATTACATGGGACCAAATAATGTATGGTCCCGAGCATTGAATGGAGCTGTTGCAAACTTTTGCTACAGGCTTATTGATAGTTGATTAAGGGGTATACCCTGTAAAATAACGATTAGCGCACTAAAAAATCACGAAATCCACTCCTAAACTCACAAATGCTTTAAACGCGAGACCGTAATGGCGGCGGAGGCCGCGGTTTTCTTATGGCATTGTGTGCTTCTTCTTCTTCTTGTGTGGTGTTGCGAGACTACCTCCTGTAGATGGCGCTGATTGAAGATAGGGAAACCCAATGCAAACCGCGGCCTCCGGCCGCCATTACGGTCTCGCGTTTTAAAAGCATTTTGTGAGTTTAGGAGTGGATTTCGTGATTTTTAGTGCGCTAATCGTTATTTTTATAGGGTATTACCCCATGATCAACTATCAATAAGCCTGTAGCAAAAGTTTCAACAGCTCCATTGCGTGCATCTTGCGTGCAGTTTCGACCAATCAGAGAGCTTACGCACGGTCATTGACCGTGCGTAAGTTACGCTCGGACCTAACATTATTTGGTCCATGGTTTGTTGCGGTGGTCTCGTTCATATTACCCACTTATAAATGGAACTGCAACTGTCAGTCGATCAAGGCACTTTACTGCAGAAGGTGAGGATAGGAGCAACTATCGGGGGTGGAGGGGGTTGCTCAAATAAAATAAAAAAATTTATTAACGTAAAAAAAAAAGAAGATAAAAAAAGTGCATTTGCTTGAACTGGAAGAGAGATTAAAAATAATGTTAAGTTTTTCTTCTCAAAACTCCTGAAATTTTCACCAAAAACTTTTTCAAAAAAAGTATCGAGCGGCCCAGTCAGAAAAGGGCGTTCAATTTTGCTTCTTGGCAGTTTTTATTCTCTTTCGGCGTTAAAAGGGTACTGATATGTTTATTGAACGCCCAGTAAAAATTATTCTCCCCTCCCCCCTCTGGGTTCCTCCCCGCTCTTCCCTCTAGTTTGGTACAAGTAGTGCAGTTTCTTTGAAAGAAAGAAATTCTCTTTCGGCGTACAAGGACTGATATATTTCATTGAACGCCCAGTCATAAATTTTCCCCCTCCCTCTCTTTCTCTCTCTCGACCCCTCCACCCCCTTTTTTATTTGGTGCTTCGTAAAGATTCTACGCTGCGTAAAGTTGCATTCGCTCTCCAAGTATAAAAGCGAAAAAAAAAAACGTAAGAAAAAAAACTAACAAAAATAAAAAAAAAAATTTCAAATTACAGGAGGGAAAAAACTGGGCCGGTTGTTTTGTATTACCGTCCGTAAAGGAAGAACCCTCACCTCTCTCCTTTCCCTTTCACTTCTTTCCTTTGAATCTTTCACTCCTCTCTCTCCCTCCCGCTCCAGTCTCACACTGTTGTTTTATCCTGGGACCAATCTTGTCAAATCCCGAGCGTTGCGACTTGCGTGCACTTGCGCGCGGTTTCGACCAATCAGAGAGCTTGGGGCCTAACAAGATTTGGGCCCTGACCGATACATTACCCTTGTGGCAACATTTATTTATTTATTACTGGCAACATTTATTACTCGGACCATTTTAAACCGTCTGCGGAGTTTTTTAAGTGCCTTCATTTGAGAAGTATGCAATTTTTGATGCAGCGTAGAAATTCTGTAAAAAGCACCGCAGTTAAAAAGGTAGGGAAAGAAGACTGGTTGTGGGGGGGGGGGGGGAAAACAACCGGCCCCGTTTTTTTTTCCCCCCCTGTAATTTTGAAATTTTTATTTTTTTTTTAGTTAGTTTTTTACTTACGTTTTTTCTTTCGCTTTTTTACTTGGAGAGCGAATGCAACTTTACATGCAGCGTAGAATCTTTTACGAAGCACCAAATAAAAAGGGATGGAGGGGGCGAGAGAGAAAGAGAGGGAGGGGGAAAAAACTGACTGGGCGTTCAAAGAAATATATCAGTACCTTTGTACGCCGAAAGAGAATTACTTTCTTTCAAAGAAACTGCACTACTTGTACCAAGTTCTAGAGGGAAGAGCGGGAGGAACCGAGAGGGGGGGGGGGAGAAATAATTTTTACTGGGCGTTCAATGAAACATATCAGTACCTTTGAACGCCGAAAAAGAATAAAACCTGCCAAAAAGCAAAATTGAACGCCGTTTTCTGACTGGGCCGCTCGACTACTTTTTTTGTGAAAAGTTTTTGGTGAAATTTTATACCGTAAAATTTTGAGGAACCAACATTTGGCAGAATGCCATGGTCAAGTACCAAAGGGGTCTCCACCTGCGAATGTAAAAGCGCGAATAAACTGTTGAGCCAATGGCTGCCTTGAAGTCGATAGTTTGAGTTCGATGTATCGACAACAAAAAAGCTCTTTGGGTCAATCATTTTTTCGCGCTTTTACATTCGCAGGTGGAGACACCCCTTAATCGAAAGTATTTCCCGGGTGTGTTTGGGTTATAATGCGTTCTATTCAGACACTAGGAGAAAATACTTTAAAACAAAAAAAGTAAATCAACTTCAAAAACAAATCTCCGTGCATCATTCTCGGAAAAGTTCATAAAGTACAAGTACAAATGAAAAAGCTGAAGCTAAAAAATGGCGATAAAAATATTTTTTAAACCAGTCAAATTTTTTTTGATTCAATAGCAATTAATCAGAATCATTTCGATGATAGGTTAAAACTGACGAGACTTAGAAAGGCCAGATTTGCAACTTTCAGCCATTACTTAATAGCTAGTCTCAAACTTATCTCAGATTCATGTCCTGCGAATATCTTCAATGGATCCGTTTGAGATCAGGATGGGAAATCCCCGAGTCTGGTTTAATATTTCTACCGAACGTAAATGACGCCGCTGGTGAGATTACACGAGGGGCGGGCTACTCTTCTATTTTATATTTTTAGGTACTTAAATATGGACTGGCGTTTTAAGTAGATTCCATGAATCTACTTATTGCGGAGGGTGCGATGTTGGATTTTTCGGGAAATTTTATCAAATGAGCACGTTTCACGGTCCCCTGAGTGAGAAAATACCACTCGTTGAAAATTGTATATATATATATATATATATATATATATATATATATATATATATATATATATATATATATATATATATATATTATATATATATATATATATATATTATATATATATATATATATATATATATATATATATATATATATATATATATATATATATATATATATATATATATATATATATATATATATATATATATAATATATATATATAATATATATATATATATATTATATATATATATATATATATATATATATATATAATATATATATATATATATATATATATATAATATATATATATATATATATATATATATATATACAGGTGTCCGGTAAGTCCCGGAACGGCTGCGCCATTTATTTATTTACGCAGATAAAAAAACCAAACTTTGGGAATGTTCCTAGATAAATAAAAACTACTTTTTGGGGGGGGGTCAAAATTTTGGTCGCCCCTCCCGGGGGGGCGGGGGCGCCCCTAACTTTTTTTTTTTCAAATGGCAACCCCTATCTTGTGATACCTCATTCGAAAGAGGGTAAAAAACTGAGCATTTTGGCGCAAACCGCATGTCGATATCTCTTTTAGTATTCGAGATATCGAACTTCAAAATCTATGGAAACCTATTTTAAAAAATCATAACTCTTATTCAGAAGTCGCTATTTAAAAAACTATGGGTCTAAACTACTCTACGTAACAAGCTCTTTCCAGGGAAAAACACCTCTGCCCAAAAAAATCAACTTACAGTTATTGTTTTTTTTCCCGCCAAAATTTTTTGAAAAATTTGGGCGGGGAAAAAAACAATAACTGTAAGTTGATTTTTTGGGCAGAGGTGTTTTCCCTGGAAAGAGCTTGTTACGTAGAGTAGTTTAGACCCATAGTTTTTTTAAATAGCGACTTTCTGAATAAGAGTTATGATTTTTTTAAAATAGGTTTCCATAGATTGTGAAGTTCGATATCTCGAATACTAAAAGAGATATCGACATGCGGTTTGCGCCAAAATTCTCAGTTTTTTACCCTCTTTCGAATGAGGTATCACAAGATAGGGGTTGCCATTTGAAAAAAAAAGTTAGGGGCGCCCCCGCCCCCCGGGAGGGGCGACCAAATTTTGACCCCCCCAAAAAGTAGTTTTTATTTATCTAGGAACATTCCCAAAGTTTGGTTTTTTTATCTGCGTAAATAAAGAAATGGCGCAGCCGTTCCGGGACTTACCGGACACCCGGTATATATATATATATATATATATATATATATATATATATATATATATATATATATATATATATATATATATATATATATATATATATATATATATATATATATATATATATCTTTATATGTATGTTTCAGCCAGTTTTACCGTTTTTATGTCC
Organism: Trialeurodes vaporariorum; assembly: GCA_011764245.1. Classification (NCBI taxonomy): domain Eukaryota; kingdom Metazoa; phylum Arthropoda; class Insecta; order Hemiptera; family Aleyrodidae; genus Trialeurodes; species Trialeurodes vaporariorum. Next base: position 5,433,165 of record VMOF01000001.1, read on the forward strand.
CACGATCCTGTTCGTATTTTTGGTTTTTATTTTTGAAATTTGTCTCAACTATTCGTTGGGTTTAATTCTTGGATGAGTTCGAAGATGGTGTAAATCTGACAGTTAGTTTTCGCGTTATGGGCCGTGTTTGAGTCGTAAAATGTGTTTTTGAGGTTTATTTTTAGGAGTGTTTGTTTTGAGTATTTTTTTTGGGAAAATTTATGTTAGCCGTTTTGTTACGCAACTTTTTTACTCGAGTCTTTTTTTCGTGTTTTGCGTTGTAAGAGAGTTATAGTGATGTGTTTTTCGGGTTTTTTGGCAGTGTTTTCATATGAAGAAATTGTTTTTTTGGTTCAAAAATTTTAGTATATATCGTGGAGGATATTTTTAGTTCATATGCTCCATTCCTTGAATTTTCCTTGTGTTTTACGTGTTTTACGAGCTATTTAGTTTCTTATGGGATTTCACATGTGAAAGACAAGGATAAAGTATTGGTATAATTGCTCGTTCTTTGTTTGACACGCGCACTGTTGCTTAGGTACGTTATTTATTTATTTTCTTGTTTGATCAGCTGCTCTTATTCAGATTTATTTCTCATTATAGCGTTACAAAGATTACACATTTTTCTATCTTGGTACTATAATCTTTTTCTTAGGTGCATTTTCATTTAAATATTGAACAGCTAATAAAAAAAAAAAATTGAATAATTCAAAGAAAATCATAACATAACCTATTTATTTATTTATTTATTTATTTATTTTTTTTTTTTTGCTTGTTTTATGGCTTATACTCCAGTCAAGGAGCCTACAGCCAACTATAGACTAATGTCAGTGTGTGAATGTTTGTTTAATGTCAGAAGACAACAGGAGACTTGAAACATCCATGCTCAAAGCACTCAGATTTCCACTGTAATCTTTGCCGTGGACCCACTTTTAAGGAGACCGAGCGACAAGACGAGTGAAAAATATTTATTAAAATTTGTGAAAAACTTTTATAACCTAGCTTTTATTTCTCACTTCCATTGAAAAGATTACACAATTCTCTATTGGTAATATATTCTTTTTCACAATAGTATTTGGATTTTGAGCAGCTGATAAAATAAAAAAGAATTTAACGAAAATTATAACCTATATTCAAATTTGTAAAAAAATGATTTAACCAAGCATGGAATCTACTTCGTCTTACCGGCCTGCCGGGAGGCATTTTTGTTTTTCACCGGTGGCACCGGAAAAGTTTTAGATTAGATTCACCGAAGACTTTCATTACGTGTCCTATCAAAGTCTGGAATCTCTTCAACCTCGGCGCGAAACCCCGTTCTCAAAACGTTATGAGTATAACATAAACAGAGCTCGCGATTACACTGTTTGTATTTACTATACGTCCCTTCACAACCGGGCTTTATTCAACCATTAAAGGATCAAATGTACAGATTTCGATCTTTTAAGCACTTAAAATGTGAAAAGTTTTATTGTTTGAAGTATTTTTATACTTTGAAATACTTCCTACTCTGAAAAAAAGACAATTGTTTCGTTTCACTAATTATATCAGTGAAATTTGCTTAGTGTTTATCGGTTGTATTTAATTACCCAATATAATAGGGGCTCCAACTAGAACCAATAATTTTGGTATTTTGCACCAATTTTATTGGGTTCTGTACCATTTGAGTTCATGCTTGGTTGGTACCTAGTTTTGATTTATTGATTGAAGTAACTAATTTATTGGGTAAGTAAAATCAATAAATTTAATTGCTCAGTAAAAATATCACAAATAATTAGTAAGGTGAACCAATTATTTTATTTTTTTTTCAGTGTAGGGCCATTGGTCGAAAAAACTCTTCTGTCACATTGATAGGGGATACATAAGGGAGCAAGGAGGGAGGAAGATGAGGCGGCAGAGGAGGGGAAAATTGTTGAGTAGAAGAACAATGGGGCAATTGCAAGGGTCTGAAATGTTGTGTTTTTTTATGAAGAAAATGAAAGTACTTGATGGAGCAGAGAATAAAGATGCCTTTGGTTTCTAATTAAGTCCCATTGTTCTGGAAATGAGATATTGGCCCAAAATACACTGCATGTTCTAAATGGGAATTCCGCGTGGTGACGTCACTAAGCACACAATTTTTTACAACTTTACACCTGTGCATGTATCGCCAAAACCGGGACAGTTAGGAAAAAATCAAAGGCACCAATGTTCTTGGCTCATCAAGTGCTATCATTTTCTTTATGAATAACACAACATTTTAGACCCTTGCAACTGCCCCCTTGGAAATCTAGTCTTAATCGAACAATCGTACAGTTTCAATTTCTCGCGGGTATTAAAAGTAACTCAATTGTAGATATTTGCAAAGGAATAGTCAGTTGAGCGCCTTCAATTAGTGGTATGGGCAAAATGAACACCACGGAGTACGAACATTTAACTACTTACTCAATCCGAGGGAGGAAAAGTTAAATCAACGAAGTAACCTGGTTCTGAAAAGGTAAGTAAGATCAAAGCTCCATTTATAATTAAATAGTAGATTCTAACTCATGAATTCATTCTGAAAAAAAGTGCTGAATTTAACTTTTTTTTGTTAAAAGTATGGACACCTCTTAAAAACTGTTAGTTTGACTGTTAGTTAAATTCCCTTCGTGCCGTTAATTTAACTAATTTAAACAGTGAAATTAACAGTTTTTAATTAGTGTCCTTATTTTTAACTAAAAAAGAGTTAAATTCAGCCCTTTTTTCTAAGTGTATCATCCAGCGCCAGATATTACCCTCACTCAGAAAA
>VMOF01000001.1:5440907-5465201 GCA_011764245.1 Trialeurodes vaporariorum
TTATTTCGCCCTTCAATCATTCATCAGGAGCTCTTAAAAGGGGCTCCCTTTATAAAGGACCGCTATTCCTTCTCCTCCTTAGTATGTACAGAGTTATCTCGCGAGTTCTTATCTCCTCGGCTTGCCTTTAGTTCAAAGAGTTTTCCCCGTTTGAAATCATGAGTTAAAACAACCGAAGCAACTGAAAGGAAAAGGTGAGAAGGGAATAAAATCCAAGCGCACGCGATCCAAGCCAAAAAATGGATTACGATTCAAATCACGCATTTCTCACACAAATGACATCAAACATTAAACGTTATAGGCGCCAGTTTGTTCACAACGCAAAATTTAGAAGCCCCTCTTTTACGCTCGTTACATGCAGGCAGTCTGATTGGCATTCACAGGCGCTATATACAGGGTGTCAATTAAAAAAGGAGCCAGGCCAAATATTTCGAGAACGGCTCCGAATTTCGAAAAACGCTGAAAAATGTGTTTGATTATTTTGAGGGGGACATCTTTTACAGGGATCACCCATGTGGGGGCTCTGGAGGGCCTCCAGGTGGGGTAGGACCTCCCTCAATCCAATACTTCAAATGAGGACCCCAATTTTTTATTCAATAATCAAAAAGAACGAAAAATTTTAAGACTTTCGGTGCAAACCGAAGGAGAATATCGTTTTCCGTTTTCGATATGTCGAAGGTCAAAGTTCAATTTGGGGCTATTTTCAAAATATCAATACTCTTCTTTGAAAAGTTGGAATTTAAAGAACAGAGAGTCCAAAATACTCTAAAAATCAATTTCTTTTCAGTAAAAAAATTTAATTTTAACAATAGTTTAACCAAAATTTGGTTTTAAAGCCCCCAAACATGTTTAAAGTTTTGTCCCCCCCCACGGGGAGCTATCTGAAAAATTCCGAGAGACGAACCCTATCGAATGATACACCATTCAAAAAAGCGTAACGAACTGAGCATTTTGGCGCAAATCAGAGGTCCATATCGTTTTTTACAATCGAGATATCGCATTCTGTAAATCGAAATTCGACATTCGATATCTCGAATATGAAAAACGATGTGGACCTCTGATTTACGCCAAAATGCTCAGTTCGTTACGCCTTTTCGAATGGTGTATCATTCGATAGGGTTCGTCTCTCGGAATTTTTCAGAAAGCTCCCCGTGGGGGGGGGGAGGACAAAACGTTAAACATGTTTGGGGGGGTTTAAAACCAAATTTTGGTTAAACTTTTGTTAAAAATATTTTTTTTTTCTGAAAAGAGCTTGCTTTTTAGAGTATTTTGGACTCCCTGTTTTTCAAATTTCAACTTTTCAAAGAGGAGTATTGATATTTTGAAAATGGGCCCAATCGAACTTTGACTTTCGATATATCTAAAACGAAAAACGGTAGGTATCGACCTTTGGTTTGCACCAGAAGTCTTAGAATTGTACGTTCTTTTTGAATATTAAATAAAAAATTGGGATCCTCATTTAAGTATTGGATTTAGGGAGGTCCTATCTCCGCCTGGAGGCCCCCCAGAGAAGGCCCCCAAATCGGTGACCCCCTTAAAAGATGTCCCCTTCAAAATAATCCAACACGAAGCGTTTTTCGAAATTCGGAGCCGTTCTTGAGATATTCGGCCTGGCTCTTTTTTGAATTGACACCCTGTATGTACACGCGTCTCGAACACCTGTTAAAACACCATTCCGCTCCCAAATGAATAAATAAAGTATTCCTCGACGATTCAAACTTTTCTAAACTTTTGAAATTTTCTTAACCGGGAGTGGCTCTCAAGGAACGCGGGTGCCTACCAAGAATCGGTAATGAATTTCGGTAACCGGTGTGCTGTTAGTATATATGAGAAACGGGAAAGGAGAGGAAACACCTACCTATACGGTAAGATTGGTAAGAAGTATAGGCAAAGATCCGAGAATCTGTTTTAAGGGTTTCAAGGAGCGTCCTAATCAGCTTGCGGATTTTCAACCCCCAAACATAGGGATGGGGCTTCGGAGAAGCAAAACAAAGAACCGCATCAATCAAGTCGCCTGCCGCCACCGCCGCCGCCGATTCAACTTAGACCTTTCCTTCCTATGGTTAAAACCCTCTCATTCTCTTTCAATGAAACATTAATTTTATCAGCGCATCAGTGACGCCCCGCGGCCTGTAGCTGCCTCCTCCCCCCCCCCCCCCGCTCTGCTTTGCCCCACGCAATCATCGTATGTATAAGAGAGCCACAGATTCATCTCCTATTCTAAAAGCTCAGCTTTGATTCGGCTTTCTTCATTACGGAGAAGAGAATCACACAATGCTGAGAATGGAGGCTGAAAGTTATGAGAGGCGCAATTCCAGAACCAACGCGATCCTTTTTTGAATGAACAATAGTTCGAGTCATATTCTTTTTGGCTCTCTGGAGTTGTCTTTAAAGCCAGCGAAGATATAGAGCATCCGAACGCCGAACGGCTCTAAACGCTTTATTCGAGAAGAATACGTCATTTTGTTTTGATGAAGGTCACGATGAATATTATTTGATCAAGTTGTAAGAAACAAAATTATAGTGTTGTTGAAAACTTTTGCATCATTACGTATGAATGAACTCCGGCGGTACCTCGAGAAAATATTTCAATCGTCAGCTTCCGAATGAGACGTCTCAGAGACCACAGAACTTTTTTTTCTTCCTCTTTTTTAGGGTTCATCTTATTTCTGTGTGCAGTACACACTGTATGTACTTCACTCTTCAAATAGCCGAATTGAAATTTGAATGCTCTTTTTCAGCTGTACGATAGTTTTACACAAGAGTCCTTGTCTGTAGAGAGTTAACCCTCTATTCTATGGTGTTACCTATGGGTAACACGCGGTGTATTTGAATTTCTAAAAGATCAAAAAATACGGTGTTATTCATTCTGCGTGTGTTAAAATGGCCGGTACGGGGGAGTAAAGAAAAAAAATACGGTCCAGTCCAACATGAAAAAAAAATCCTTGTTTTTTCCCACCGATGAAATCGGCGAAAAAAAATTAATTAATTCATGCAATAGAGGGTTAAGATAAGAGGGAAGTCAACTTCTGATTGGTCATGCGTTTTCGGATTTACGGGCACCGGTGCCGCCATATTGGCTGTGTTTTTGCATATTTATTTACAAACATTTGTTTACAAACGAATAGGACTCCAACAGTATTTTACGGATAAAAGAGTCAATCGTCGACGGATAATTTGTTAATTTTAATCATGATGCACCTCAAGAATGGCTATAATTCAGAAAAGAATCTTTAAAATCGTAAACCGATTTCGATCAACAAAATAAGTGAAGGATTACAGCGATAGAGGGCACTGTAATCTTTGCATTGGACCAAAACACAACAACGACCCTTAAAATGTAAACAAACGTGCAAAAATGTATCCAATAATGGAAGCGCCCGTGGTTTCACTTGTCTTGACTCTATACGTATGGATATGGATAGGGACTCTGGTTTCCACTAAGTTTCGGAAAATTATGTCTGAAAAAATTAATCTTATTTTTACACCTACAGTTCATGGGGTCTGTCAGATCTCACGTTGAGAAGCCATCTGTAACGCAGATGACAGCATTCGCCGCGAAAGCTGCTAGCTTCTTTATGAAAAATAAGAGGGTAAAAAAAGCCTGCCTTTCCAGATAAAATCACACTTTTAAAATACGACTTTACATTTTCACAAAGAAGATCAAGAGGATCAAGAGGAATTCATTTTTATCAAGATGATCCGAGGCTCAGAGCTGTTATCTCTTTGTTTATATCACGGTTTTGAGAGGCTAGAGCTCAATAGTCAATGTGGAGCTCAGAATTGAACTCATAATTCTACTCATCGAAGTCTCACTCACTCATCAGATTTAAATCCGGCGAGTTTCGACGTTTCTCGGATGCAGTGACGTTGGAAAAAGGGGTTCTAACCACTACTCAATCAGCGCAAAAACCGTTTAAATTCAAAAGCACTGGAGGCTAGAGGGGGAGGGAGTTGGGGTCGAGGGTAAATCCGCTGATATTTTGTCGATATAATAAAATTAGGATTTTCTTTGCATGATCAGGCCTTGACGAACGGTGGGGTGAGAGGAGAGAGTGGGCGATGGTGGGGGGGGGGTCGAAGAGAACGCGCCACGCATGGTAGGCCAACCGCACTGCGAGACGAAGCGTGCCGAGAGTCGGTTTAATCAAGCTCAACGCAACGTCCTTATCTTGCCGACGTCGTCCGTGCTTAAAGCTTTGTTCTCCCCAAACTCCTAAGGAACCAACTCCAAAGGAAACTGATTAATCATTCTTCGCTCTTCACTCTATATATTTCTAAATCTTTCTTGACTAAAAAAATCACTCCCGGCAATGTTGCCTCCTGGCAAAGGCTCGCTCCGTGTTCATTCGGTCATACCTTAATTCCTCAATAGCTTCTCTAGCTGTCGGGGGGGGGGGGGGGGGGGTTGTTACACCTCAGGCTGGTTTTTTTGAAACAAATACAAGCTGGCATCGCAACAAATTACTCCAAGCTTCCATGTATTTTTCAGCGACGGTATTGGGAAGCTTCCCACGAAAAATCGGAAATTTTACATAACATTTTCCGTACATTCATAGGCTAGAAGGTCGATGGGGCGAAAATTCACGAGATATTGGGCATCAACGTATTTTCAACCATTTAGGATGAAAAAAGTTGTTCATGTACGTTCTTCCAGAATTTATCACTTTTTTGTACTATCTTACAAATAACATAACAATTACAATAACATAATTAATTACAATAACATAATTAATTTTATAACGTTTGTTATACACTTTTTTGGAATATTGACAAGAATTTAGAATGAGAGCTAATTTAGAGCGGTCCACCAGTACAACCAAAATAAAACCCAAGAAAAACTGCAAGGCTGCAAGGAAACAAAGTATTGGTTCGCCTGACTATAATTATTGGGGTGAAATTTGTGCCATTTAATTTATTGGTTGGACTTACGCAATACATTTTGTACTTCAACCAGTAAATTTTAAGTATTCAGTACCAATTAACTAGTACACCGGCCAAACCAACTCAAATTGATTGATTGATTTTTGGGGGTTCTTACTCAATGTAATTGGTTCCTTTTATCAAATACTGGCGCTAATAACATTTAATTTATTGGTAAAGTACGACCAATAAATTAAATTGCAAAAATTCCACTAATACAGGGTGTTTCTAAAACTTATGTCATCCTTTCTACCACGTATTTTTGAGGTCAAAATAAGACTTTTTTTCCATAAACATGTGTCCGAAAATGCCCCCCTTTTGAGCTACAGCCCCCCCAAAGTTTTAAAAAATTGTTGGTTTTTTTGGTACATCGACCATAATTATAAACCAAATGCCATGAAAATTGGTGTCCCGAGGTACTTTTACGTGTAGAATCCATTAATGACCTCGAGAAATTCAGAAATGAGGTCTGACTGTATTTTTCAGGCAAATTTATACCTTCAACGACGCAAATTTTATGCAACGGATTGTAAATTTTAAAAATAAAAACTGAAATCAGATGGGAAAAACTCTTAAGAAGATATTTGGTCCTTTTTGTTTTGGTCGATACGACGCGTATTAAGCGACATAATTGCTGCACAAGGTGGAAAAGTCAGCGCTTTTCTTAAAGCGGGCCCGGGCGGGCCGAAGTAGCAGCGGAGTGGCGGGTTATTGCATACTTACTGTCGCTCTTCATGGTAAAAGCGCTGACTTTTCCACCTTGTGCAGCGATTATCTCGCTTAATACGCGTCGTATCGACCAAAACAAAAAGGATCAAATATCTTCTTAAGAGTTTTTCCCATCTGATTTCAGTTTTTATTTTTAAAATTTACAATCCGTTGCATAAAATTTGCGTCGTTGAAGGTATAAGTTTGCCTGAAAAATACAGTCAGACCTCATTTCTGAATTTCTCGAGGTCATTAATGGATTCTACACGTAAAAGTACCTCGGGACACCAATTTTCATGACATTTGGTTTATAATTATGGTCGATATACCAAAAAAACCAACAATTTTTTAAAACTTTGGGGGGCTGTAGCTCAAAAGGGGGGCATTTTCGGACACATGTTTATAGGAAAAAAAAGTCTTATTTTGACCTCAAAAATACGTGGTAGAAAGAATGACATGAGTTTTAGAAACACCCTGTATAATTAGTCCGGCGAACCAATTATTTTCCAGAGCGCAAAATAAGTAATCATACATCATATATACATATATATCTTTCATCTGCAATGCACAAATATGTCCGTTCATAAAAATTCGAAATTTTGAGAGATTGATGCAATATTTCTCATTTTTCTCAAAACTTGATCTTTATGTGTAGGCCCCTTTCCGAACTACGTCATTCACTTGCGTGGCCTCTCGACTTTCTTATGGTGGATGAACCAAGAACCTCAATACTCTTGAATGGCGATCATTTTTTCGATGTTGCTCACAATATTTTTGCAAGAGTGAGGGCCAAGAACTTTGATCGATTTGGCCCTGCAAAATGATTCAAAGGGGGGTGGAAACTGGAAACCCGGAAAGTACTTAGAAAAAATGCTGTTTTCTTTCACTTATTATTATCATCAAACAAGTGTCACCGGTTATGGTTTTCCACACCACCCTATGTGTATTCTCTTTGTGTTTTTCTCCCTCGCCTTCGGTGTATTCCTTTTTTATGCATCACATTACAAAAATGCCTCCCCTCAGAATAAAAAAGGGGGAGGGAAACAAGATACATTGTATCATGGTATGTTTATAACTCACCCCTGTCGTGGCTGGGGGGAAAAAAATAAACGGGGTCAGCCGAGCCACTGCCCGGCGGCGGGAAGATTGTGAGCTCCTCTCTGTGTGGGTGACAATTTGTGAGACCCGGCGATAATTATTAATTAGGGTGACTTTTCTTCTGAAAGCGCGACAGGCGCGCCCTCACATTCCACGGACTGAGTAGCGGGCTATAGGGTGTTACATAAGCTAAGATCAATCTCAAGATTTTGTCGTTCACAAATTTACGGCGATTTCTCATAATCTTTAAAACCGAATTTAGATTCACGGTCTTAAAGTTATAAAACATCAACGAAATGTGAGAAGGCGAATTTAATTTAAGAAGATTTTTCGTGTCCTTTTTGAGGCGTGATGTTTGCTTCACAAACTTCATTCGACGGAATTTTAAATTTGTATGTTGACCGATTTTATAATCAAATTAATTAAGAAAATACAAACTTATAGATTAAAACGCGAGAAAACTATGAGTTAGCAAAGTTTATAGTTAGAGATACAGACACTCTATAGACACGTTTTTTAGCGCCGGGTGGATGATTATCGTTGATCGCGACTCACCTGGCTCTTTTTTTTATCTCTAAACTTTGAACTGGTTTTTAAAATATAGAAGAATTTTGAGTAGCGATAACAGAGCGAATAGATTAAAAATATCGAACTTCTTAAAAATAATTGCTACTTTACATTTTACATTAATTCTTTAAAATTTATTTCCATAAATTTAAGAAAAATTAATGGGTGAAATTACTTAGAGCGGGTGCGTCATACATCCCGTTAAAAGAAGCAAATAATCAGTCAAAGTAAATGCATAGTCCAGATCACTTGTACATCAAAAACTGTGTTTAAAAATCTATCATATCAGTGGCGAGGCGTGCAATTTGGCAACGTTCCTTTTCCCCCCATTTAAACTCATTAGAAAGGTCGAAACGCCTGGTCATCGCCGATGACTGGAGCGTTCGACTTTTTTGGTGGATTTAAATGGAGAAAATACATTGTTGCCAAATTTCACGCTTCGCCACTGATAAGGTATAATATAAGGCGAGTAAAAGACACAAAGGATCTCTGGGTCCCTCCCGACATATCTCTATAACATTTTCATGTTATATTAAAAATAAAAAAAAATAAAAAAAAAAAATAAAAAAAAAAATAAAAAAAAATTAATAAATAAATAAATAAATAAATTAAATGAATAACTTAAAACTTACATTATCTGAGCTACCGATATACTGAAGGTAGTTTTTATCCTCCAACTCTGCACGTATTTCAGGACAAACATCAAAAACAATTCCGTCACAGAAAAAAAAAATAGAAAAGGAAGTCATAAGTAAAGAAAAATTAATTTTGATGAAATGTAACGCAGCAGACCAAGTCGCGGACGAGAAGTGCGTTCTAAATTTTGAACTCGCGCATTTTTCTCTCCTGCGTTTTCCGTATATGCGGGAGAGCCGTGCGAGAAAAAGGGATTTAAAGAAAAAAAAATGGGGCATGAAAACGTTTTCTGGGGGACGTTTATGATTTCACGAAATAAGGGTTATTGCCATTCGAGATTTTATCTGCCACCCGTTTCCTTTTTTAAACGGGGGCATAATTTTATGGCGTATTAACTGCTCCTATCTCAGTCTCAGGCTCGACTCATGAAAATGTGCGATTCCAACCCCCTCCCTTGCCACCTTCAGATGCCGTGTCGCTCGAACCCATCTCTCGACGCTCTACCACATACTGTAGTTCTTTGCCTCCTGCTACGTATCACGACTCGATTGTGGAGTAGGGTGAACAAAAGAGAGGATTTTACTTTCGGCTGGGCCTGAGCCCCGGGTCCTTATCTCGGAGGCTTATCAAGGTTTTGGACTTAGTGCTTCGTAAGGAGGCATGTGAGGAACGAGATGCAGAAGCTCAACTGGTTTGGGATTGTGAATGTAATAATGTTGAGTTTGCAGATTTTTGAGATTGTCTATACATATGGCTGCTTTGTGTATGTTAAAAACCATTAACCCTCCCGAACAGGATTTCAAAGTTCCCAAGAATCAACAGGGTGTAACAGAACACCCGGTTAGGGATTTATTCTCGAGAGGGAGTCTGTTTATTGAGTTTTGACATTGAAAAGTCACGGTTTTTGAGAAATTCTATCTTCGATATCTCGGACACACGAAGAAAGATACTGACTTAAAGTTTGGGCCAACATGCTTAGAATTGAATGCTCTTTCAAATGAAGTATCACAAGATAGTGGTTGGCTTTTGAAAAATTTGAGAATTGGAAAAAGCTCGAGTCGGCGCTCCCCCTAAATACCCCCCCCCCCAAAAAAAACTACATTTTTAAAAATTTACAGTATTTTTAGATCGAAGTTTAGGTCCGCGTCACCATAAAAACAATTGTTTTGGTCGTCTTTTGAATTAAATGGGGAAAAGACGCAAAATCTCAGCCTTAAACACTGAGAGAATTTTTTTTAATCCAAGGTGTATTTCGTTTGTTTTAAAGTAGTTGCACAGTGAAATAATGACTCAGGGGAAATTCCTTCAACCCAAGGAAAATGTCTGTTGCTACAAGTAAATGATTCCTTGTTGTGACAGTGATTCTCCTTCATGCAACAGAACTTTAATTCACACAAGGAAAACTGTCACGAGTAAACGTGTTTCCTTTTTTTTTAAGGAGTGATTTCTCTCATTGTCAGTGAAAAGACGCAGTCAAAACAGCAAATGAGCGAAGTTATAACTTACAATGTATTTGTAATTCAGGGCTGCCGTTTTGCGTATAATCAATGCCATTTTTCTATTCACCGATGATTTCACCGGTTGAGAAAAGATTAAACAGTTCAGTTCAGTGTATTACTGTAATGAACTAAAATACTCGCATCTGTAATCTTTTCTCAACCGGTTAAGTCGTCGTTGACTTTAAAAAACTTGCGGATATTTTAATTAAGTAACGGGAGTTTCCACCGATTGAGGAAAGATGACAGATCAAAGTATTTTCGTGCATTACAGTCATACATAGAACTGAACTGTGTAATCTTTTCTCAAGCGGTGGAATCATCGGTGAATAGAAAAATAGCATTGATTATACGCAAAACGGCAGCTCTGATTTGTATTATGTAGTATTACAAAGTGTGGTAACTATTCGTACATCTTCGTCATGGAATTGCATACTCAGTTGATTGAAGGCGCTTTTGTGTCAATTTTTCCCAAGATAGGTTGAACACCAAATTATTGACTCGCGCTTGTTTATCATGATTGCCTGTCTCGCGGGTAGTGGCAGCGGAGCAAGAGCTCCCACGCACCAGATTCCAATACGACCCTAAAGTCCATACCAGGGGAATGCCGAAAAAACACAGACCTCATTTCGATAAATTACGGGTTTACTCATTTGTTCAATACAGGGTGTCCGAGAATTGAGTTCACACTTTTGCTGTGAGCGCCTGGTTGATTGTAAGAATCTAAAAAATTCGGGAATAATCTATTATAAAAGATTACACATCAAAGTTTTTTCTTATGTGTCACAGCCATAAACTGAACTGAACTGAGTAATTTTTCTCAACCGGTGAAATCATCGGTGGATTATAAAATGCCATTACGTACAAAAAGGCAGCTCTGGGACGCTGCGTATTTATATTCTGTAGTACAACCACAGAAAGGCCATTAATTACATCCCCTATACTTCTCCTTTTGGAATTGTGAATGGAGACGACTCAAAGGTCAATACCCTAAATAAAATGCAGCACTAAACCTTGGTTTTCTGGAGCATGGTCTGTAATTTCGACGATGTTACGTGTATATATAGGTTATAATCACGGGACAATTTTCGAGGCAGCATCAACAAATGCGAGCAAGCCATTATGTTTGGATAGGGCTGTTCTTTTCCGTGAAAAAAAAAAAAAAAAAGTTTTCTACGGAGTGTATTTAGGTCAAGCTCATGCAGTGAAGTGTGCGTTAAAGTCACTGCATAAAATGCCATACTCAATGCTCGCGTATAGTCACTGAGCATAAGTTTTGGCTCGGCCATCATAGTTCTTTGTTGGGTTATGCGAAAATTTGGATCAAAATATGCAAAACAGCCCAACACAAGTTTTCATTGTTCTTTTATATTTCAACAGAGCTATGCTTTGACTCCATAACGGCGAGGTGGTTTTAATTGCTTTTTGTATGGGGGGTATACGAAGTAGCAAAATTAGTCGCCCCCCCTCTCACTCGTCGGCGAGCGGAGGTTTAATAGTTTTTTTCTTGTTTCGTATTTTTGTGATTATAAATTCAAGAACTGTGTTCGACCTTTAGACCGTAATGTATACTTTGGTCATTAGATGCTGACTTACTTTCCGCTGCAATCATACAGAATGATTTTTTCGTCCAGCGAGTGCTTTAAAAAACTGATCGATACAGCAAATTTGTTTTTAAAGCATCCCAATTAGTGTAGAAACACAAACAATCTTCCCTGTGAACTACAAATTAAAATGAGCACGTCAAAAGAGGCATTCTAGTTCGGTATTATAATTACTTGGAATGAGATATTTCCTCAGTAAAGAGAGTATCATTTTTTAAACGCTTAAGGTTAAGGTATAAAGGTATTTGTCAAGGTGTGTTGTACAAAAAAGGGGTCTGGTAAGACCTCAAAAGGTTTTTCACTGTAGAGCTTAATTTTTTGTTTTTGTTTAATTTTTCTAAAAAATAAAATAAAAATAAAGAATGATTAATTTAATTAATTGAGTAAATGCGTCCTATACTGACTGTTTTAACTCCATTTTTAATCATATGCCATTATTTTTTTGGATATCTAGGGCTCTTTCTCGAAAAAATGACGATTACCAAAATTCAACAAAATTGAAAAACGACATTTACTGTCATTTTCCCCTAAAATACGAAGAATCGAACTACTGCTCCGAATAAGACATACATTTTTAGTAAAAATCATTATTTTTGGGCCCATTCTGGCCATACAGGGGTTTGTGGAGTTCTGATCGTAACGATAAAAGCGGTATTTGAGTGAACACGGTTAACATCCTATGCTCATGCAGAGCCGTTTTCGCAATGATCGTAGAAAATATAAAGTGGTCCGTCCCGCTGGCCAAAAGCTTATGCGGTTTAAAGTTGACCGGGAAAGCTACCACATGTTACAATTGAACCGGTTTCTGTCCATAACCTAAAAGTTTAATAAGCCAAAAAAAAGCCTAATAACTCCTGCAATTGTTGTCCAAAATAGTGAAAATTGGCTCATGAATGTCGGCTGTTATCAGTAGGTAATTAGTATACCTTGCATGCATGTCATATACAGTTTCTTTTTTTAAAAAAATGAGAGTTTCACTCCAAAAAAAAATTTGGGCCCGAGGGGAAGTTTCACACCCCTTTTGTCTCCCTTGGGCTCAAAAGGGTTAACCTAGTTACCGAAGAGGAGAGGCGGGAAGGGTCGAGTGAAGGGGTAGTATATAGGGTTCTCGGGGGTAGGGAGCCCGACAGCCCGTGCGAACCCAACACGCACACACATACCCAACCCTTTTGAAACAATATACATATGTATAAGTGCATATTCAATACATAGTACCTATTGTTTTCATTCAAAGTAACTGATAATGAATTATGAATTCAAAGCTCGAACTTTCGCGAGAATCGGGAGAAATCTTGGAATTTAAGAGCGGAAGCTCACATTATTGTTGACATATTCTATCGAAAATTTGCATTCAAGTTCATTCCTGGAATGTATGTTGTTTATTCAGTGCGGAGCAAATCCACCCGATGCCTATATTACGAGGGTTGTCCGTAAATTAAGGTCTCCAAAGCTGTTGCACATAGAAAGAATCATTTTATTGAAAAAACAATTACAGATTCTGAGAGCTTGAACTCTTAGCTTTTTTTCTACGTAGTTGCCATTACGATCAATACATTTTTCATGTCTCTCAGAAAGCTTTTTCAAATTCGCGTCATAACCCTCTCCCGCCAAGTCTCATAGTGAGGAATTGACAGCTTCTTCGAGCTCCTCAAGACCCCCAAGTGTTGTTTCAAGTTGGGGAACAAATAATAGTTGCTTGGGGCCAAATCAGGACTATATGGAAGGTGGTCGATGGTACCCACCCGAATTTGGCGATGCGAACTGTCGTGACGAGGAGGACGTGAGTTGAAAGCGGGCGTTGTCATGGTGTAGACGGACTCCTTTGGTCAGCCAACCTCTCCTTTTGTTCTGTATGGCCTGGCGCAGTTTTGTTGGTGTCTTGCAGTACCTTTCCTCGTTGATTTTCGTACCTCTTTCATGGCAGTCGACCAGCAAAACGCATTTTTTGTCCAAGAATACAGGCCACAGAGCCATACAGAACAAAAGGAGAGGTTGACTGACCAAAGGAGTTCGTTATTTACACCATGACAACGCCCGCTTTCAACTCATGTCCTCCTCGTCATGACAGTTCGCATCGCCAAATTCGGGTGGGAAACCATCGACCACCTTCCAAATAGTCATGATTTGGCCCCAAGCAACTATTATTTGTTCCTCAACTTGAAACAACACTTGGGGGTCTTGAGGAGCTCGAAGAAGCTGTCAATTCCTCACTATGAGACTTGGCGGGAGAGGGGTATGACGCGAATTTTTTCTGAGCTTCAATTTGACCCGTGAGGCCGTTGACCCGGGGTGCGATCGCACCCCCAGCACCCCGGCCAGTCTGGCCCTGGTTATTTGGATTAAAAAGTAGCATTAAAAAAGTTTCCTGTGACTTGGAATTTTATTTATTCTTTTTGATAACAAGAAAATTGGGATTCTCAAGGTATTTCTAGAGCTGTGTGAGGCACAAGTTTTTAGGTTCAACAGAAAAAAATAACACAACTTTTTAGGAATTTCGGGTCTATACGACCCATGTTTGGCAGGCTAGGGATGGACAAAACAATGTGCTGCTTAATTGATTGCACGCGACGCCACTGAAACTCAATGGCTCTTTCAGAACAGGTCTATACATTATAGGCCCAAGCAAAGAATGTTATGGTTAGACGTTAGACCTAGTTATATTTGATTCAGGGCTGCCGTTTTGCGTATAATTCATAACATTTTTTAATTCACCGATGATTTTACCGGTTGAGAAAAGATTACACAAGTCAGTTCAGTGTACGACTGTAACGCACGAAAATACACTCTAATCTGTAATTTTTTCTCAACCGTTCAAGTCGTCGATGACTTTAAAAAACTTGCGGATATTTTAATTAACTAACGGAGATTCCACCGATTGAGAAAAGATTACAGATCGAGTATTTTCGTGTATTACAGTCATACACTGAACTGAACTGTGTTATCTTTTTTCAACCGATGGAATTATCGGTGAATTGAAAAATGTCATTAATTATACGCAAAACGGCAGCTCTGGTTGGATTAACAATCCCAAATCAACATCTCAATCGTGCACATCATACTTCAATTACAAACGGACAGTTGTAACTTGATCTACGATGATCCTTATACAACAGTCATAACTGTGATAACTGATGTGCGTTATTCGGTCTTTACTAACTTGCTTTGGCATGCTCAATGTATAACGTAAGAACGTCGCTATACAGTATGAATAGTCTCGATAATTTGCGCTGTGTGATATGTGCCCACAAATGCGAAATTGCATGCATAGAAAATGAAGGCACTTCCCGTTTCAGCTCCGTTGTTGGTACTTAGTAGTTAATCAAGGAATTCATTAAAATTTGAGAATTTTGGGCCTTTTTCGTGGATTCAAAGGGCCAAACTACGTTGCTGTATTTCACGATACACCGCTATACCGATAAATGTGACGTAAAGAAAGAGGCGACGTTCATTTAGTGAGCTCAATGTTTCGAGATGGAATAAATTGAACTTTCACGCCTTTGGCGAAGCAGAAGCAGTCACAAAGTTCACGCCGCGCTATCCTACACCACTAAACGTATCGACGAGTAAGATCAAAACGAACAAATTTGAAAACGTAATAAACCCTTAATTGACGGAAATTAGTTCCAAGAAACCAGCCGGGGTTTTGCTGCACCCACGGTAAGCAAACTGGATGTAAAATTAATCTCTTTGACGACCACGCAACCCTAAACGGCGCAAACAAAGAACTTGAACAGCGACCAATAAACGAGGCCCACTTCCAGGGTTGACGAATTGTGCACAGACAAAAAACCTTCCCACTATCTCTTTAACCCTTTCATACCTGGAGTCCATTCCAATGGACATTTTAATAACATGTAGTCTTACGGAAAACAAAAAATACAATATTCGCATCAATTTAGATGAGGAAACAGCGCTGAGATCAACAATGTTGGTCAAAAATCCGTTCCTGAAAAAAAGGATTTTCAGGTCTGAAAGGGTTAAGCCAATATAAAGAGAGGGTGTGAATAAGATGTATTCTTTCTAAATCCAGGCAACCGTAATATATGTGTACCATTGCGAGCTATACGCCATGCTTTAAAAAAAACAGGTGGAATAAATCAATCAAATAAATGAATTCCTGCTATATTTCGACGAATATGTTAGATTGCGACCCGCCGCGCCGTCTATGCTACCCATTGCTACCCTGCTACCCATGGTGAAAATGGCGTTGCAATTATTTTGAGCTGGTTGCACAAATGATATGCCTTCACAAGGCTATATTTTGATGGCATCAATTCTAAAATCGTCTGCTTTCATTTCGTTTGAGTGTTATCCAGTTGGCACTAAAAAAGGGTAAATCTTTGAATAACCTGAGTATAGTGAGCGTCCAGCAACCACTTCAATTTGATCACTTCATTCTCGCACAGAAGTAAAAATGGCATCGTTGAAGGAAAGAAAACACGACAGTGCCACGTGAATTTCATTTGAATTTGTGTACCAATAATTATTGTAATCATTTATGATTTGACACAAAAACAAAAATTAAGTTTTAATGGGTATTCAACGGGATACAAAAGTACAAATTGAATAGAGATCTACATAAAAGCGTAAATCAATAATTTTTTTTTTATTAAATAATGCATTTTTAATTTAATAAAAAAATAATTTTATCAGGTAAAGAAGAATAAACCTTTAAAAGTCATTTCTACTTTTCTTTTAGCTTAAATACAAAAATGGGGTTTTCTGACATTTATCATTCTTCCTCTGGACTCTTCAAATCTTAGACCTTTACAAGTACTTTGGTTTAATTTTGGCGTAGCCAAAAGGGAGGAGGGTGGTCCAGGGAGTTGGGACCCCCCCCCCCTCCTGACAAACAACTTTGCCCTAAATGAAGGTAATTTTTCCGATTTAAGAGGAGTTTTATCAACTTTTAGCCTTTGGGACCCCCCTCCCCCTGAAAATTTTCTGACTTAGCTCTCCCCCTCAAAAAATGCCTGGCTATGTGACTGGGTTTAACCCTTTCGTTCACCGTGTTCTATGTAAGGGACGACACTTTACATGAAGCCTTTTGGAAATTTGAAAAAGATTGACTCGCACTTGACATCATACAAATATGAGAAGAGTTCGTTCGCTACGAAATGAAAACATGTCAAACCCCCTAAACGTGAATCGTGCCGTATATATACGGTACGCTTTTTGTTTTCATTTTCATATCTAATATATAAGTCCAATGCCTTGCTTATGGCAAAACCTTGGCGGGAAAGGTTTGAAAAATTAAAAACGTGTTTTCTTAAAACTGGTTTCATTAATCGTTAATTTATTGCTGGAATCCAGGAGGTCTCGGCGTCTATTTTCTTAAAATTGTAAAAGTTTTGGTATTCCTGTTCATTTCAATAAGTTATTAAGCGTCAAAGTCGAATTCCTTTGAACGAGAATTCCATACAGGTCCAGCAACCTAAGTCATTTGTGCCAACCTATGAGTCAAAATTCCAAGGCAGGAGGGGGGTGGAAACATCTCCCGCAGGAACCCTCTTTGCCCCTCGCCTTTGGGCTCCATCGGTCACAAGATTTCTTCACGGTGCATTAAGCGGTCGGGCCCGACCGCAATAAATGTGTCAAAATCTATTTGACGAGGGTTTCGAAAAGAAGTGACGGCGAGGTATTGATGAAGAGGGGGGGGGTATAGAAAAGAGAGGGACTCATTCATATCCTAAAGTAGGCTGTTTAGTGATGACGTCACGATCAGAATTGGTTCCAAACAAATGCTCTATCTCTCACTCTCGTTGATTTACCTATAAGAAATCAGATCCAAATTTTCGAACGCAAATTCATGCTAGTTAAAGAACAGTTTTCTCAAATTTTATTGCACCGTTAGATTCCACGTATTTTAAAGTATCTTTTCACTCTAGCATAATTCCTAACAGATCACAAGCTAATTTACAATCACAGTTACAGCGAAAGTTGTTCTACATTTTGTCCTCGTCTTACTCACGGTCTCTTATGGGAGTATCACCGCCATGACACTCAATCATTCCAACTTCTCTTCGTATCGAAGCTATTGTTCGAGGCATCACACATGTCGTCGCCTATATCCTAGAATTTTGTGCTCATAAGAAACTGTGAGTGTGACAAGGACAAAACATAGGACTTTCTTCGATATAACTGTGATTGTGCATTGATGCGCGATGTTTCAAAAAGTTTGTGGTAGCGGGCTCATATTTTATCACTGAGAAAAAAGTGGCTGTTAAAACTGTAAGAATAGAACCATAGATGATTTCGCCTTATTTCAATCATGAGACCTATCGTTGCTATAGTCAGCGCGCTTGAATCTACACGAATTCCGATTGTCTCTATGGAATTTCGATTATTCCTATGGGAAAAAAAGCGCGGGAATATATATCCTATCGGAAAATTCATTGAAACAATCGGAAATTTTTATAAGGGACGTGGAACCCAATGGTGTGATAAACATAACTGGTGCAAAGAACATGTTGTTTACTAGCACTTGTATTTGAAAATTTGGATCGTGTTTCATATGGGAAAACCCACGAGAGCGCGAGTGAGGCGGAGCCTTTTTTTGGAACCAATTTTTTTCATGACGTCACACTTAACAGGTCTTGGTCATTAGAAACATTTGAAATTCTAGGGGATCGGCAAATTGAAAACCCCTTTATGAGCGTCTATGCAATCAAGCGATTTTTGAGGAAATTTTGGGCGTTTTGTTGAAAAAAAGGTTTTTAAAATCCAGAACAAAGAGAGGGGGGTAAAATTCGCATTAATAGCTCTAAAAAGTCAGAGGGGCTGTCACGTGTCTTCCACCCCTGGACAGCCTCCTCGCTGCGGCTATGGAATTGACTCTGGAATAACTTATTTACCGATCCTAAAAAGTTTCTCACGTGTACAGTATTTTTTACTGGAAGCTTCTTCAAATTTTGGAAATTATAGGTCCATATGGAACTTTGCTTTTCCAACACGAAAAATGATATCGACCGACGGCAACAAAAAAAAAAAATAATATTACAATGCGTTATAATGAATAATGGCTTAGTTTTAACTGTAAACTTTCGATACTTTTCAAGAAAATAAATGGGGGAGGGGGAATTAAAATCATCAAACGTCTTAAACCTCCACACCTACTAATCTATACCCCTAGAATGCTTGACGTGTAAAGGGCACCTGAAATGGTTAGTTCTGTATATTAAAGGATTATTTTTTCATGAATTCGCAAGTGTTCCATTTATGTATATTACATATCTACATCGTGACAATCGCAATAAGTGCTGACAGCACCTAAAACGGAAAAAAGAAGAAAAAAAAAACTGTTTATTATTTAGAATCACGGCTTTTCCGAAAATGACACTCTTTGACTTCAAAAGAACGCAACCTCATTTTTGATCCCTGAACAAGCCGTTTAAAAGGTGGAGGGATTTAGAAATATCTATTGTCTATACTTTATGTGGGTAAAAAAGATCGAGCCATATCAAATAATTTTCTCTTTTCAGCTTTCAATGGGTTTGTTGCAAACTTTTGCTACAGCGCTATAGAGTTTTGATTTTTATGTGAAATCTCCTGAAAATTACATTGGCGGCATCAAATAGTCATAAAATCCATTAATAAACCCACAAAACGCATTATAAAGAAAGCCAAAATGGCAGTCGTAAAGCCAAACAATCTATGCACGCGCATACGACGAACATCAAAGACAGGCGATCCATTTTCCCCTTTTTCGTTGAAAGGGGGGGGGGGGAAGAAAATATCTCTACAATCAAACTGTGATTTTAAAAATTTGCATGGTCAAGATGTTGTGTTCTGTGAAGGGTGGCGGCGAGCAAAATATCAAGAATATAGGGTGTTGCAAAACTTAAGTGCCAAACTTATGGAGTGTATTTTTGGGTTCAACATATACCTATATAAGGCTTTATTTTCTTACATGAATATGTGCTGCAAATGTTTCTCTTCTGAGCTAGAGCCCTCCAAAGTTTTGAAAACAAAAAACAAAAAACAAACACAATAAAACAACGCCTTTGACTCATCGCCTTTTAGATACATCTGATCTTTTATTTTTTTCATCATTTCTCACCAAAGAAGCTCAATTGGACAGCACTTGTCACAAAAGAACTGAACGACATTTATGATAAAATTGAGTTTTTGATTGATAGACCTAGCAATACTGAATCTCGAAGCAACAAATGCTTCTTCTAATGACAACTATTTCCCGTCAAAATTCCAGGTAAAAGTGAGCTGGTGAGCCTCATTGAAGTCATTGTCCATATGATGAAATTAAATGAGAACTCGGTTCCTTTTTCTTAAACCTTAATCCGAGTCACGTAAGGAACCAACTCCGACTTGGTTCCTTTTATAGAATTGGGAACGGACTTAAGTCCGGATTAACGGATTTTATAATATCAACAGTGTAAACCAACTCTGCCGTTTGGTTTCTCTTAGAGATTCGGTTTTCGTGATTATGCCAAACAAAAAGAAGAAAGGAACCAAGTCACTTTAAACGCTAAAAATTAAGTAGGTACCTTTCCTGCATAGAAAATTCCACTTTTCCGGTGTTGAAATGCAAAAACATAACACGGTAGTTGAATGAAATCAAAACGTAAGTAATTCCGCGTTTTTTGTTTAAATGCTAGCTCTTCAACTTTGGACTCAATTTTCTCGAGATCAGCTCCATGTCACATGGTTCCTCTTTGATGAATTATCATTGCTAGCAAAAGCATTAAAGCTGTTCAGACTTTAGTGGCACGCTTTTCCAACACCTGCGTGTTGGAATTTTCCCTGCTTGTTTTTTTTTTTTTTTTTAGGTTTTTACATCAAAGTCGACTATTAAATCGCTTATAGCAAAAGTGTGCAACAGCTCCATTCCCTCCCAATTTGAATGCAAAATGTATCGATCGTGAGCAGTAGCGCACCGAGAGTTTCTTCATCTCTCTCTTTTCTCCCGTAAGAAACGTTTGTTAGACAAGGATGGACAAGGGGATAAAACCCCCTCCTTCTGTCCTTTTCCTACTCATACATTCAAATGGGAAATGAGAGAGATGGAAGATATTCTGGTTGCGCCAGTGATCGTGAGGTTGCTTTCTCATCTTCTGCCTCACCGTGCACGCAACAAACCGCATGACAAAACCGCGTGCACCCGAAAATCCTCCGTCTTATCCTGTGCCACGACCGCGTCGTCTGTGGGTGAGCGATACGCGACTCGCAAAAAAAACCGCGTGCAGATATTGAGACGCGAAGTTTGCGCGTAGGTGCTGTGGTGTGGCGTGCGGCAAGGAAGGAAGAGAAGAAGAAGAAGAAGGAAAGTGTGGTAACGAGGGTGGTGAAGGAAGTGGAGAGGAGAAGCGATAAGAGGAAAGAAGGGAGGACTTGACGTTGAGTAAAAGGCGATCGACCGATGAATAAGGACAGCACTTTACCCGAGTGAGAACGTCGTCAGATAAATATCTGTCACGTAGCGTAGAACCCCCCTTGGTTGCCACGTGTAATTGAAACAAGTTTGATGCCGATAAAGATAACCTCTCATATTTTGCTATAGATTGAGTCATTTAATATATTGTTCCTTTTCTTCTTCTTTTTTTTTTTTTCATTTTCATTTTTTATTTTATTTGTTTATTTTTTTTGTTGACGGGACGGGGCACGGTGGTCTGAGATCGTCATAAATTGGCCAAAAATCAGTAAATGATTATCTCATTACCTCTTTATGGACCAAGCCCAGTATACTCGTTTTACTTCTTTAGTCAATTGATCATTGTGTCGGTCTTCACTCCGGATAAAGGCGCTTCTCGATGACAGAACTTACAAAATAAGGTTCGATCGAGCGCCTTCAATGTATCGTATAGGCAATTCCAACTCCCCCGAGTACGAACAGTTAACTACCTTCCGTATATACACGAAAGAGTGGCGTTCTTTTTAACTAACCTGGGCCTTAAGCCCGTGCCACACCTAAGCGAACGCGAACGCTACGAAAAAAATCCGCGCCATGTATTTCAATGCAAGTGGCCACACCAGAGCGAATGCGTTCGCGAACGTTTTGGCATTTCGCAAGGGATTCAAGGTGTTTCATCATTGATAGGTGACTTCCACTGATGTAATGGGTAGATATTGACCGATGAATGTCCGTGCATCGTTTAGGCTGTAAAAAAAACTATTTTGTTGTATTTTCTGTAATAATTCAGAACCATAAATAGCACAATAAAATAAGTGACGCTCCTCTTCTTTTTATTTATGAATCAATGGCATTATAAATATCAGAAAAAATAAGAGGAGAGGTTTCTAATAGCTTTGACTATAAAATGGTCACGTTTTTGGGGGGAAAAATAACATAAACTACATGGATTACAAGTGGAAAAAAGCAGAAAGATGTTCCGTGCAGGAAACGTAGCGTCGCGTCGCGTCGCGTCGCAAGGTATGCCACACCAGAGCGAACGCGAACGCGAACCAGCGTTCGCGTTCGCTTAGGTGTGGCACGGGGTTTAGAGGGTTTAATTCATCTTTTATAATTTTTCAAAACCAATTTTAATCACAGAATACACTTTTGACGAAATGATTTGAACATAAAATCATCACTGAAAAAATTTAGACTAAGCTTGAATAAAGGACGAAAACGATGACTTTTGAGAATTTTTTTATTTTTTTATTTTTAGCCATTTAATTTTCGAACTCAGACTCTAGTGCGAGGTAGGGAAGCGCGAGTAGGTATATGTTCATTGTATTTTGAGTCGGATGAGAAATGTTTTCTGAAGGTTTCCGTCACAAAAATAATTCTCAAAAGAAGATAAACGTTGCTTGCCGTACGTTTTTATTTTTTATTTTTATTTTTTGGAAACCAACATTTCACCGAAACGATTGACATGCATGATAAAAAATTAAGTGACAGTGATAAAGGCAGAAAGGGAGGACTAGGCGGAGATTGGTTCTCTGCCTTCCGGCTTCCGAGTGCGATATCTCTCACCATGGGCGGATACAGGGAATTGTCTTTCTCTCTCTCCCTCTATATTTGAACATATGTGTTAGAAAAGGACAGCAGAGGGGGCCATCACGTGACTTTGGCCCCCTCTTCTGTCCTTTTCTAACGCACGTTTTCAAATGGGAGGAGAGAGAGAAAGACAATTCCCTGTACCCGCCCATGTCTCTCACACAATAAAGAAGTGAAGTTTGCTGGGAGAATGGAGGCGCCTCCGCTCTGACAGACAGATTGTGAGTTAGACGTGTATGAAGGGTTCCGGTAAAAAAAAAGGGCACAACTCGAGTGATGGGTGGTGGGATTTTACTTTAAACTCATTTTCAGAATCGGCATAACACAAAAACTGACAGTCCTTGTGGGCAGACAAATGGTTTGTTAATTTGTTAAAGCGCACGCTCAATGTTGGATGTATGGTAAGATCCACGAGTAATGTGATGGTTTCACGTGACTACCTCAAATGCGAGGAGTGAGCTTTCTAATGTTTCAATCATTCTAAAATAGTTTGTGTCATAGACGGCTCGTACCTTCTTTGGCAACAATGTTTTTCTTCCATTTGATTTCAAGTAAAATAATTGATTTGATAGTGAAGTTGCTCTTCATCGACAATCGATTGCTACTCATGGATCTAAACGAAGGAAAAACACTGTTGCTTCATTTACATTTAATTACAAATAAAACACATTCTATACAATTACATACATTCTAAAAAATCACCAATAAGCTAATCGGAGAAAGTAGACAGCATATTTGAGAATCTTAGAAATTGAAGGTGTAATAAAAATAGAAGTTAAGGTCGTTTCTCCAAGAATATGGGTGGGAGCGTTCTAGGATTCTCCGGAGAATTGCACTGGGTGCGCAGGAAAGATTATGGGTAACCATCATTTCCAACATACACAGTTATACTACAATACAGGATACTATAATCTTTTTTCACCGTTGCAATACTCTCAAGAATTCCTGAACGCTCCATAAACGGGATCGGGAGAACCTTCATAATTTTTTTCAGTGCTCCTTCAATTTCCAAGATAGGCAAAATCATCATAGCCGTGTAGGAATAGTTAGCTATTAAGGAAACTGCATATTTTGAATATTTGCAGACAAGGTCTCTGCATCGGAATCCTTCGTATCAGTTTCTTTGAACTGCGCACTGCACTGCACGTCACTAGGTAGAGCTCGATTGAGAAGTGGAACTGAACCGGTGATCTTTGGAATTATTTTAACGATATTCCTTCTAATGCACGATAAAACTGAATAAATTTGAGCTGGAGAAAAAATTGACATTAAAGAGCGCTTTATGATTACAATGTCAAAGTCCCTAGCAACTCTAGTTCGAATTCTTGCGAAGGAATAAAAATTAAAAATTTGTCATCGGACTGCCATTTTTTTCAGTACACCCTCTAATATTGGAAGATTTGTGATGACCCCGAAAATATTTAGGCATAGTTTATTATTTATTCGGCTAGGTTGAGAATCTTCACCGACCGACGGTTGGACATTTTTTTTTATCGCGCCCCAAAAATCTGTTTGCTCGGCACCGATGGATGGCAATTAATGCAGCGCCCGCATCTCAAAATGTGTACCCGTCCGGCGAGATGCGTACAAAAGGCGAATAACTCAACGGAGAGAGACAACACTAAACAATCACTCCTGCTGATAGGCTGGAATTGGTTTTCTTGACTCAGGCATTTCATGTCCTTTGAAAAATTCCAAGCTTTAAATCTTCGACCGAACCGAATACTAAAATATGCCTTTTGATGATAAGGGGGGGGAAGGAGGATAGTGAAGAGTCACGTCGACTATGTAGAGTCTATTTGTTATCAGGCGCAAACATGGAAATCTTTAGGCGTTCAATTCAAGTTCCCACCATGTCCCCTTTTGTATAGTATAACTAAAGCAGCTACATCTGTGTTTAATGGATACGACCTTCCTCACCTTCCCTGAAAAAGAAAAAAAAAACCTAGCTCCAGTTTGAGAGGTTAAGTTTTCCACGTGCTATACACTATACAGGTTGGTGGCTACATGCCAATTCATACGAGTAAAGCGAAGGAGTGTGCCGGAGTGGAGGCGTGGGTGGAGAAACTGACGGCGAGTATAGGAATAGGAGGCATTTGAACTTTCATTCATGTCAGCCGAGTGAAAGGTCACGAGTCAACTGCGGCGCAGCGCAGCAGCTCGCGGCGGCGGGACGCGGGTGGCGACGAAAAAGCGAAAAGTGGCGAGGAAACAGATTAATCGTGCGTCGAGGGCCTCTTTGCCCCCCCCCTCCCACAGCCTCTACTCTCCACCTCATCCACTCTACGATTCTCCCTATTTTTGC
>VMOF01000001.1:5465701-5499299 GCA_011764245.1 Trialeurodes vaporariorum
GATAACATGGAAGATACGTTGATTCTTCCTTGGCATCATGAGATCCGAAAAACAATCACTCAAGTGGCATAGTGTGTTTTTCGTGTTCATTATGGAGTTACCGCTTGAAAGTATTTGGGATTGTGAAATCCGTGCTGTGATCCAATTTTTGAGTGTAAAAGGCAACAACAGTTTTGAATTTCATAACTAAGTGACTTTCCGTTCACGATGAAAAGTTTATCAGTAACTGTTGAAGCTTTAAGAGAGGAGCTTCTTATATTTGTCGTGAGACTTCAAATCTAGCGGAGGCGCCGGAAATGATTTACGTCGAGGCCCGTTCCGGCGGCTTGTAGGCAGGGCTGCCGTTTTGCGTATAATCAATGCTATTTTTCTATACACCGATGATTCCACCGGTTGAGAAAAGATTACACAATTCAGTTCAGTTTATGACTGTGTAATGCACGAAAATACTCTGCGATCTGTAATCTTTTCTTAATCGGTGGAAACTCCGTTGATTGATTAAAATATCCGCAAGTTTTTTAAAGTCATCGACGACTCCACCGGTAGAGAAAAGATTACAGATACGAGTATTTTAGTTTATTACAGTCATGCACTGAACTGAACAGTGTAATCTTTTCTCAACCAGTGGAATCATCGGTGAATAGAAAAATAGCAGTGATTATACGCAAAACGGCAGCCCTGCTTGTAAGTGACCGTATTCGATCCGATTGTACTTCCGTTTAGCTTGCTGGTTTTAAAATATTCTAACACGGAAAAAAACAAATCTGGAAGAAGTTACCATCCGCATAGCTGATTTTGGAGTCTGCTATCAAGTATGGTAAATTTTATCATCAAATGGTATAAATGAAACGTACCTTTTGGTGAAATGTAGCGAAAGATTATCTTAATTTACCATAAGGTACGCTGCATTTACCATACTATGGTAAAATTTCCCATATACTTGATAGCAGACTCCGAAATCAGCTATGCAGATGGTACATTCTATCAGTATTAATTTTCCGCGAACGAAAATTTTGATACCAAGATCAATACATTTGGTCCAATTTTTTTGGATTTTGGAAGGTGGGTAAAACTTACTTATTGAACGGCCCTCGTACGAGGTCTGTCCCAAAAGTTCCAGGACTTTTGTTGTATCTCGTAAACTAATCGTTAGAATGACGCGTTCTTGGGCTTATCTGATAGCTGATAAGCTGCCAAATCACCGTATTTTCACAGAATGTCGTTTTTTTGAACGGCATAGATTTTACATGACCTCAAAAAGGGCGAAGTCAAAAGTGGTTTGCGATTTTTTATTCGTGGTTTTGGATTTTTCTTCTTTTTTTATCAAATTAGCAGGGAAAATACAATTGCTCCTAAACAAATATGACATATCATATTTACTGGGCAAAAATAATGATTTACAAGTTATTTCACAAGCTTACCAAAAAAATTATTTATCTCCTTCGAAATATTCTCCTTGTTTCACAACGCACTTGTTCCATCGGTGTTTTCCATTGCTCGAAACAGTGTTGGAACTCTTCCGCTTTGATTTTGTAAAGTTCCGCAAGAGAATTTTTTTTAATGTCTGCGATTGTTTCGAATCTCCGACCTTTTAATCCGTATTTTATCTTAGGGAATAAGAGAAAGTCCGCTGGAGCGAGGTCCGGGGAGTAAGGAGGATGCGGAAGGACACTCATCGCGTTTCTGGCACAAAACTCGCGAATTTCGAGCGACGCGTGCGCAGGGGCATTATCATGATGCAAAAACCAATCGTTCTCGGCCCAAAGTTCGGGCTTTTTTCTCCTAAGACTTTTATAATATTTCCGAGTCATACCGAGCTTTTAAAACAAAACTTAATATTACATCTTTGCTCTAAAAATGACTCCATGATACAAATCGCAGACCGCACCTGAGACGATCTCAATCACTCGATCATACAATGAGCACTGATTGAGATAATCAAAATCGGTCAATGTAGGGTGATTCGGCAGCTTATCAGCTATCAGATAAGCCCAGGAACGCGTCATTCTGACGATTAGTTTACGAGATATAACAAAAGTCCTGGAACTTTTGGGACAGACCTCGTACATTGCTAATAAGTCTGTTGCAAACTTTTGCTACAACGATTAAGAGTAGGTAATCTAATGTAAAATCACCTGAAAAGTCCATTGGTGGCATCAGAAAGTCATAAAATGCAATAATAAACTCACAAGAGACGTTTAATGAAATCCAAAATTGCGGAGAAATATCGAGCAATTTGTATGCATGCACCACGAACATACAAGGATGGCCAACCTCACAATATCGATCACATCCAATCACAACGTAAACAAACACATAACCTCTACCTCCAGTGAGGTTGTCTAAGTTGGCCATCCTTGGATGTTCGTGGTGCATGCATACAAATTGCTTGATATTTCTCAGCCATCTTGGATTTCATTAAACGCCTCTTGTGAGTTTATTATTGCATTTTATGACTTTCTGATGCCACCAATAGACTTTTCAGGCGATTTTACATTAGATTAAACCACTCTCAAGCGTTGTAGCAAAAGTTTGCAACAGACCCATTATCCATTACATTAGATATACGGAAAAGAACCCTTCCCCTGTCCCCCTTACACTGCCCTTCAAACTACCCCTCCCTGAGTTGCTTCGAAAATGTTAACCTTGTTGGAACAGTCTAAGCGCGGTGTCTTATGTGATTGTCAACGCTTGGAAAAGCTGACCTACAATGACTCGCCATTGTTTTCCCGCATCCTGCATCGTAGAGAGTGAAAATCGATTCAAAGCGCGAGTTCGTTCTCCTCTTCGTCTCTGCAGCTCCCTCTCTCAGCCAACTCCCTTAACACCTGTTACTCCGACTATATTGTCTGGCGATGAAAGCGCTAACGAAAGGGTGAAAGTGAAATGCGAGTGAAAGTATATGTATACCGGTTTTCGCGAGCGTGCTCGACTGAACTGCATCGAAAGTTCGTGCCGCCAAATGTGGTATTATGAGCATGGACGTAGATAACAAGTAATAAGGACTGCCGACTCCCTATCTCTGCCCGTGTTAAAACCTATTAGCAGGGTTTGCACCCCAAATAGCGTCCTTTAACTATCATCAATGCTCTCGCAAGAAGTCACCGTTCACCACCGGACTTATAACACAGAATAATACAATCAGAACGGAAACTCTCATAAGAGCCAACCCTGGTAAAAATGACGACTATACGACTATTCCAAAAACGACTATAAACATAGTTGCCGACTATAATCTATAGTTGGCCAACTATAATCCATAGTTGGCCAACTATGTTTATAGTCGTTTTTGGAACGGTTATAGTCGTCATTTTTACCAGGGAATGGAAGCAAGTTTGGAATTTAATGGCACCAATAGGCAACGCTGTGGTCCTATATCCCAACATGGTGGACGTGTGTGATTTGTGCAGTTGAAACTCATTTATTTCTGTAAATTCCGGAAAGAAATCTTAAGTTTCCGGCCTCACTTTTATTCTTTTGGCATTTCAGAACGAAAATTTCGCAGATCATGTCCTATATTTTTTTATTCGCGCACGAATCCGGATGTGAACATCCTATATCCCAACATGGCGGACGCGAAACGACTTTGCTTCAAAATCCGACAGAGTTTCCGTTCTGATTGTATTATTCTGTGCTTATAAGTTATATTTTCGTCCATGGTATATGAGGACGGCATTATATGGAATGTTGCCAAATGTGACGGTATAGAATTTAACTTTTGAGGAATACGGGTGTTACAGTAATTACAATTTGGAATATCAGTTGAATTTCTAAAACAGGCAGCGCGTTACCAGGAGTAGGGGCTCAAAAGCCCCTTACTTTTTTTGAAAGTATGGGTTGAACCGACCTAGGCTTATAGCCTAATCCTTTTCGAATTTATATCAGGTCCTCTTTCTCAGTAGACTTCTTCCGACGTGTCACATAAAATGTTGTTTATTTGTTTTTGAAGACACAAAAAAAAAATCATCAAATTCAAGCCCCATCCCCTTACCAGAGTCCATATACATATATACTATGAGAGTTGCGCCATAACCGAATGCATTTATAATTGGCTCTCAAAATCAAGCTCTCGCGTAAGCCCCAAGCGGCCAAAAAATGGTGGAAAGTTCTGTCAAAGTTTTACACTCACTAATTTTACACATTGAGAGCGCGTACCGGAGTAATTATTGGTGGAATCAAATTAATTGGTTAAACATACCCAAAAAATTAGGTACTCCATCCAACAATTGGTAACATGATACCAACTATATTGGATAAGCGCAATCAATAAAACTGGGTGTACCGTATCTATTTGTGTTGGTCCCCAGTACTAATTTATTGGTACCGAGTACCAATTTATTGTTGGAGTGCCTATGGATAAATGCAGCCACTAAAGATTGCGCTAATAATTAGTCTGACGAACCCCTTTCATCCGTGTAAAATGGATAAAGCGAATAAAGTTCGAAACTGACAAAGTTATTTGTAATTTTAACGAGATTCATACTAAAAGTTACATACTGGAAGTGCCATATGCATAATATTGTTGCCTTTGAATTGAAATAGTATCTTTAAATAATTGTAGCTCATTTGACTATAGTAGGAAAAAGAATATGAGTAGTGTTTATCATGATTTGATTATACGTCGACGAGCAATTGATATTCCGTAGCAAATTCCCTGCGAGTGCCTCGCGATTAAAACACGATTTGAAGGTTTGGAACGTAGCCTTGGACCATAATCTTAGGCTTTAAGTGCCACAATGTTTACCGGAGCTTTGATTTAATTGAAATGGGGGTGACTCGCGATTCATTTGTTGCATAATGTCGTGACCATTGATTCGAGCGGCGATCGGTCGAAATGGAGGGAGAGCGAGATAGAGGGAGAAAGTGGGGAGGGGAGGAGGCTCGAATGGAAAGGAGAGAGTGAGAGGGGAAGCGGCTGAAATGGTCAAAGCTAAAACCAAATGTCTATTAAAGCCCGTACAAGAACAGCGTACCGACAGGGGGACTCATAAAACCCTTCTCGAGCTAAACACATAGGAAAATCCTGCCTTATTCTGGGGATTGAAACGAAAATAAGGACTCAGTGTCAAAATAATGAGACACTATCGTTCTTTGAGTTTTTATAGCCACCTTTGTGTTGTTTAGAGAATTTTAAACAAAAAAACAACAAAAAACAAATGTGTTTTTAATTTGAACGGCCGACGACGGTTTAATGCTATGCATTAATAACAATAATTATTTGAAGGTCCATATATAGTCAGCTTGGAACTATAGGGGAAGGTGGGGGATTAATTTTTAAAGGTGGCATTGGTTCAAGAAAATACTCGCACTATGAGGGCTTCGGTGCTGTTTCCTCGAAGCGTTTTGAAAAATTTGCAACTCTAAACACTAGTTGACTCAATTTCGAAGGAGATATGTCCTTCAATCAATTCAGCGGCATTTTGTGACTTTAAAGTTGCAGGGAAAGCTGACTTTGCAAATTCCGACTGAGGAGTTCGAAGGTCTTTTTTGGAAATCATACCCCCCTAAACTGCATTTTTAACGATAAAAATAAATTATCCACTGCCACTGCCGCACGTTAAAAATTAAGTATTTACAGTAATCGTACTCAACTGATCACCTGTAACCTCAAACTACTCGTTCACCATCTTGAAAAGCGAGTAAATACGATTGCCAGTTTGTGCTGTTGAAATTCCAAATCGTCGGCTTTTCAATGAGATTTTCCGTTCTAATAGTAGTGTTCTGTACCTTATAGTGTTGGGGGAGAAGCTATAATACATTTGAGCGGACTCAAATGAACACCCTGTATGCCTCATCGTACGGACATCGACTCATAAATGAAAGGGGTGAAAGATCTGCTACGCAAAGGGTTGGGGGTGTCCGTTAGGCCTGATGAAGGCTTTGGAAAGGATTGCAGCTGAAGATAATTCGACGAGGAATTAATTAAAGTCGGCCATTAATTGACCAAGGGAGGAACTAAAATGTAAATGCCACGGCACGAGCTGAAATCACACGCGTAATCTCGACCTGCGCCGTATGACGCATTTACACAGTGTCGGGTGCGCTCGTTACACATAATCTTAATTTACACATAACAGTTTCGCTTCGTTGTCACCCAAAACACAGGAGTATGCTTCTATGCGAAGCAAAAACATCTTAACTCCATTGAGGATTCGACAGCTTAGCCTAGGTTTCCAAACTGATTGTTGTGTACTATGATTTTTTCGATCTTGCCAACACTGAATCCTTTGCTGAAAAAAGTATAATGCCCAAGGCTTCATTAGACCATCCGATTGATTCTTGCTCCCGTTAAAAAATTACCTGCCAATAATCGTAATTGTGCTATTGCGCAGTTTTGCTGCAGACAATTTAAGGGTTGATTCTGATGTAAAAACCTCAAAAAACAGTGATGGAAGCACTGAAAACTTACAAAATCCCACCTAATTACTTGGCGCCCAGCACCGCCATTGCAGTCGCAAGTTTTCAAGCATTTTATGAGTTTAGGAGTCGAATCGGTAAGTTTTTAATGCTGCCATCGTTATCTTTGGAGGTTTTTATAACTAAATCAATCTTTAAATAATCAAAGAAGCAAAATAATTTTTTCTAGATCAAAAAAATATAAAAAATCCACTGAAGCATCTGTTACAAAAAGGGCGTAAACATGTTTATTGGAATAAACATTCAATATTTTCTAGAGTAGCCGTTTCATCAAGTTGGCCACGCTTTGAATGAAATTCAAACGTTGAATCAAGGACAATCTTGTAGAAAATATCAACTATATAGTCATATTTTGCTTAACGCAAAATATGACTTAGGTTTTGTACAACAAACATGCTGACAACTTTATATTTTACGTTCCGCAAGTTTTCGGGGTTTCCTGCATCTCGTCTGGAACATTAGATTAAAAGCATTGATATAAAACTTCGTGCATGAGGTGAGTGGTGTCTTGAGGATTGCATACATGTTTGGCACACAGAGAAGAGATAATATTACTTATTTCCTTGTGCCCGTTACTCGGTGTTTATAACAATATTGGGGCGCACATGCTTTTGAGAGTTCATTACGCGCTTAGTGACTTCAAGATCTTATGATAGCACGAAGTACAATCTTTCGCATTAAGTGGGCGCTTTGTTAGTTAACTTAATCTAGTTCCAAGTCTCCAAGATGCTTTACTTTAGTCACCCGCAAACTCACGGCCGAAAACGTTCATTAAACCACCCCCCCCCCCCACCTTCTCTTTTATGACAATGGGAAAAGAACGCCTGGTGGTGTAAATGAATACCGTAGCCTAGAAAGGAAGAGGACCAATTGGAAGTCCCACTGTCTGCCGTGCAATTTTATTCTATTACCCTAGAATTTTGAATGGAAGAAACTTGTTTGAGAAATCAAATAGGATTCTATCAGTTGAGATGGAGGGTGCGAACCGAAATTGAGGTTTGGAGCCGGCTCCAGTTCCTTGGTGAGACGAATTCTGAGTTCCGGTTTCGGTTCCTATGTATTCAATAATGCTCGAGTCTACCGGTTCTGGTTCCGGTTTACATCCCTAGTTGTGGCCCTCCAAAAGACCGCCAAAATTTCTTCCAACTTCTTCTCGCGCATCTTTAACTCTTTTTTCTCGAAAATCCCGATTTGGTTACTCTAGAGCTTAAATGGCTTTAAAAAACTTAATATTGCACGGGTTTTTTTTTGTAAAATTGATAGTTCGAACTTTGAAGATAATATTAAAAGCCACCACGTAAGTATCGCTGTACCGCGGTCAAATATTCACTCATATTCGCTCTTCGTTCATATATAACCTTCATTCATGCATGAAAGATGCATTCCTATATCCGGATTCAGGAATTTCACCATTTCTCTCTCCATCAATTTGACTAATTAGAAAAGGGGTTGACTTCAGCAACCATATTTTGTCTTTTCCGAACGCGGTCGCACTGTCTATCTTGCATGCCAATGATTGTGGGGACAGCAATCTGATTCAGCTGTATTGCTGAAATAGTGAAGTTTTGCTAAAAACCCGGCCTGCAAACGCATCACTAAAATCGCAATATTCCCATAATTTCTGAGACAGAAATGTGAATTTTGCAAAATTCGCAATATTTTTGGTAGACCAGCAATTTAATTTGCAAAAATCGCATTTTTTGCGAAACCAGCAATCTAATAAGATTGCTGTATTAGCAAAAACAGACTTGCCATACTTAAGCAAAAAAATTGTGATTCTGGCAAGTAAAATTATTGGTCTAGCAATTATCTTGTTATTCCCGCAAAATTCATACTGCTGTTTCAGAAATTATGAATATTGTGATTTAAGAGACGCTTTTGCTGGTCAGGTTTTTTTTGCAAAACTTTGCTATTTATTCAGCAATATTTTCCTTGCCAATCTGTGGTTACATTCGACTATCTCTCTTCCAACCAGAGTAAGAATATTTACTGAGAGAAAAACTACTATTACATTCGACTATCTCTCTTCCAACCAGAGTAAGAATATTTACTGAGAGAAAAACTACTATGACATTTTTTCTATTCACACTAGCATTAACCTAACCTAAATTAACCTTGATGCAGCTCTGGTTATTACTATAGCGTGTTTTCTATTAATACTATAACCTTGCCTTGATAAGCGCTATAAAAATATCGATACTGCCCATTAGGACTAGTATAGTGTCTCTAAAATATATAAATGTCCTCTTTGATGACTCTACAGATGGTAGAGTGTCCCTGGACACGCATCGGTGATTATAATATAAGATACCGCAAATAGATGGAGAGAGAGAGAGAGAGAGAGAGAGAGAGAGAGAGAGAGAAAGAGAGAGAGAGAGAGAGAGAGAGAAATACAAATTCCTATGGATCATCTTTTATTCGATCCCTGTGTGCTGCTCTTCGATTATATCCTTTAAGATTCAACAACAGTTTTCATTGCGCAAATAATGTCAGCTCTTTAGCGACTTCGGACAGAAAAACACTCTCCAAAATCTTATCACTTATAGTCAGCAGAACTGCGGTGATCTATAAGCATCCTCTATTTTTTTTTTTTTTTTTTTTTTTTTTTTTTTTTTTTTTTTTTTTGCCCTCAAACGTCGGTCACTTAAATTTACGATCAAGTCTATTATTGGGCTTATCGTTGAGTCCTACTCTCTGCTAACGTCCAGATACGTGGCGCGACATTTTCCGCCACCTCTCGATTTCGTTCATCTAATGTTTTATTCATTGCCAA
This sequence comes from Trialeurodes vaporariorum, assembly GCA_011764245.1. Lineage (NCBI taxonomy): Eukaryota > Metazoa > Arthropoda > Insecta > Hemiptera > Aleyrodidae > Trialeurodes > Trialeurodes vaporariorum. The sequence goes on from VMOF01000001.1 coordinate 5,474,892, forward strand.
GTTATTTTTATCCAATGTGAGCAAATGAAGGCCGAAAGCTAGAACCTGGATGAGACGCATCATAAGAAACCTCTCAAAAAGCTTATAGACATCGGATAAACGTATCTTATTACCATGTAACTTGAATCTGATGCTCAAGAGGCTTGGTTATAATGGCTCATACCAAATCATGTATGTATGTATGACATGTCTGTACACTCAGTTGATTAGTTAGTTAAACACAAAACATAACGAAACGCAGGCCACATGATGAAACCCTCAGGGACTAGCATGGGACTCTGCAGGCTGATTATGAACGATATTTTCCCAGTAGCGCACCGAGAGTTTCTTCATCTCTCTCTCTTTTCTCCATTAAGAAACGTATGTAAGACAAGGATGGACAACGGGATAAAACCCCCTCCTTCTGTCCTTTTCCTACTGAAACATTCAAATGGGAAATGAGAGAGATGGAAGAGATCCTGGTTGCGCCAGTGTATTTTCGTAATACCATCGAGTCGATGATCGCGTGCGCCTCCTTTATTTGCCTCTAGACTTCTAGAGGTACCAGGATTCTTATTGATTCACTATGTCGTTCAGATAATGGGGCTATTGCACACTTTTGCTTTAAGCGATTTAATAGTCGATTGAGGCGTAAAAACCTCAAAAAATAACGATGGCGGCACTAAAAACTTCCAAAATCCACTCCTAAACTCAATAAACGCAGTTATTTGCGCGAGCGTAATGGTGGCCGAAGGCACTAACAATGGGAGATTCCTATCTTAATTTTGTCACTCTTTCTATGCTGACAAGGATGATTCACAGAGTAATTAGTCATCAGAGTGATGATCCACATCCGATGAATGGTACCGCAACACGAAGTGACACCGGTGTTAAATGAAAGTAGTCTCTTATTGGTCACTTCTTGATGGAGTTTCAGAATTGTTAGATGGGAATCTCCCATTGTTAGTGCCTTCGGTCACCATTACGCTCCCGCAAATAACTGCGTTTCTTGAGTTTAGGAGTGGATTTTGGAAGTTTTTAGTGCCGCCATCGTTATTTTTTGAGGTTCTTACGCCATAATCGACTATTAAATCGCGTATAGCAAAAGTGTGCAATAGCCCCATTAGCGAGAAAGAATCCCGCTTATTTTGAAAGGAATTCCGTACTAGTAACTCTATTTAATAATATTACGTTCCGTAATTCCAACGGGAGAACCCAACCAAGAGACGTGCAACGCACAAAGATGTAATACTTGACCAGGATCGGTATTTGTATGTTCTTTCATAAATTTAAGGGAGTCAAAGGGGATAAGACCACTCGTGATAGATTCATACATGAATGATTTTTTCTAAACTTTGATCTTATATTACTCTCCATGATAAGTGAATAAAATACTTGTTTAATGGTTTCATGTTTTTCTTGATCTTTTTCTTCTCTTTTATACATGATATTATTCAATGGCAGATTTACCTTCATAAAAACGATGCAACATCTCAATTACCGCCCATTTTTTCCCGACTGGTTATTGAAATATGGCATTTTCTATCTATGCGAAATCTTTTTTTGAATATAATAGAATAAAGGGGAGGGGGGTGGAGGTGCCTGCACCGAAGGAGGTGGATTTGGCCACTATCCCGGGCGGCACGTTTCCTAGTCATTAATAATTGGTTTAAAGGTGGGACAAGCGATATAGACGAATTTCTTGAATTTTCTCAGCATATTTATCATTAATAATAATTCTTCAATTATCAGAAAATGTGGGGGGTTTTGTTGGAAACCTCAGAAACTCAAGAAAGAGGAGACCTGCTTTCCGTGATTGAGCATAACATCATCACAGGAATCCAACTAAAACCAAATAATAATAATAATAGCTTAGTCATCTCAATCATAAAAAAAGGGGTTAAATAATTAAGACAATTTAATAACGCGTAAAACCAAAATAAAATAAGCTCAATAGAAAAGTGTTGTCGCACGGGTTGCGTCGATGTTAACGCACGGCGCACAACGTAGCAAAAAATCTACGGACTCTGCCGTGACTCGAACCGGGGACGCTGAGAGAGTGGAAGAGACTCAGCGCCTCGAGCTAAAGCGTTGGTATGTGAGCCGTCAACGAAGCTAATGTACTTACGTATGCACCCGTTGCACCACAAACGATAATAATAATTACAAATAATACACAATAAACGAAAACCTTTTTTTTATATCTGCACCGTCCTTGGCAGTATAAACATAATAAACAATATCTCTTCAATGACTTTTGGCCGGCTTCCAGGCCTAGTCAAACAAAAACCAAATAACCAAATAAAACGTCGACCACCTCTAGTTGATGGGAGTCGACTCCACGGTCGGTTCCGCGAAAGTCGCTCTTTCAAAATTTACAAACAAACTTGACTCCAGCAACACAGCTTCAGTTGCTGTGGTTCAGCGCTTCGCAAGTTTGCTGAACTCGGGGTTCGCAAACGCACCGAATGCCTTTGCCTAAATTATACGCAGAAAATAATAATCACTTAAACGACAAAAATAATAATCTAAGAATAACGCAATCAACAAAACAATTCATTTTCAATAATATTTTACACTTCAAACACTAAGATTCACGGTCCGGGGAGAGGAAAATTCAAGCCCCGGGGTCCTACCACGCCCCCCACCTACAGGAGCAGTGTAGCGACGAGAAAAAAGGTCAGCCACTCGACGTCCGCAATATGGCGCGACGAGTACTGAACTTAAACGGAAAACTTGAGAAAAACAGTTTAATCCTAGTTGGAATGGGATAGAGGCCCTGTCACAAGGACATATGTTGGGCCCCCGTTTCTATCAATATTCCGCTTTCTCGGCGCTAACTGTAATGGGAGGGCTGCTTCAAAAGTTGATGGAGATCGCCACTTGACGTCCGCAATATGGCGCGACAAGTACTAATCAATCTGAATTAGCGATATTTCGACTCATCGATATATCGCTAGCTCATACCTCAAAATTCAAAGACCTCGAAGCAGCCTGACCGGTGGAAGGTCGTCAAATGGCCATGCGTTTTCACCGGAGAGAATCTCGTCCCCGGCGTCGCGACGCGCGATCTGTTGGAAGGACGGCGAAAGCTCGCTCAAAGCTGGCTCGCCGGCCGCGAGCTTTGCACACGGCACCAATTCATGCGGCGCGACCTCGCTTCGGATCGCGCCAAACTCCTCTACTTTTTTTGTACACTATTTACACTCAATTTCGATACAATCGAAACAGAAATAGCTTTGATACTTATCAGCGAATTTGTATAAAAATGTCCCAAAAAAAAAAAAATATAAATTCAATAAATTGTGACCACCGTCGCGTCGCTTATGTCATACCTATCACAACCGAAATTATAATTTTGAATTCATTAGAATGAAACGATTGAATGGGTCTGTTGCAAACTTTTGCTACAACGATTAAGAGAATTTACTCTAATGTAAAATCGCCTGAACAGTCCATAGGTGGCATCAGAAAGTCATAAAATGCAATTATAATCTCACAAGAGGCGTTTAATGAAATCCAAGATGGCGGAGAAATATCCAGCATTTAGTATGCATACACCACGAACATCCAAGGCGAGCCAACCTCACAATATCGATCACAACCAATCACAACGTAAACAAACACATAACCTCGACCTCCAGTGAGGTTGTCAAAGTTGATTCCATGACAAACTATCGCGCGACATTTCACCGCGCGACATTTCACCGCGGACATTTCACCGCCGCGACATTTCATCGCCGATACATTTCACCGCGCGACGTTTCACCGCCGAAAAAAAATTTAAAGATAAGAAGAAAAGAGAATGAAGAACAAAAAGGAAAAAAGGAAATGGAAGATGAAGAAAAAGAATAAGCTTATAATGAAAGAAGAGGGAAAGAAGGTACAGTGGATGGAGGTATAAAGACAAATGATAAATCAGAAAGAGTGCAGAAAGGTGAGACAGATAGGGTGTTTTTATCGGTTTTTAATTTTTTTTTTCTGAATAGTTTTAACAGTTTAGATGGACTGAAAATCTTTTTTACTCACAGCTTTTAACTTTTTTCGTGGACTTGATTTTTTTTTTTTGCTATAGTACCATTATAGAAAAAATTGCCGAGATCATTAGCAGTAGAGAAGGGAAGGGAAAATTAGGTTACAAAGGTTACTTGTATACCCACAAAAAGTGCATTGGTGCCAAAGATATATGGAAGGCGTCAATTTTTGGAGGCGAGATGAAAGATGCCGCGGCAGAATTCATTATGTCGGAGAAAAAGTGATGAAAGAGGTCGGAGTGCATAACCATCCGCAACTGGGAAAGGTTCAGGCGAAAAACGCCCAAAAAAATTTAATGCATACATATTTTTTTTGGCCAGTCCTAAGCCTGGTAAAGTGTGAAGGAAAAGTTGCAATTTTTCTTCTTTTCATTACTGTTTTTTGTTTTTTTGTTCTGTTTTTCTTTTCTTTATTTTATTTTTTTTTTTCCCGGCGGTGAAACGTCGCGCGGTGAAAAGTCATAGCGGTGAAATGTCGCGGCGGTGAAATGTCCGCGGTGAAATGTCGCGCGGTGAGATGTCGCGCGATAGTTTGTCGTTTGACCGTCAAAGTTGGCCATCCTTGGATGTTCCTGGTGCATGCATACAAAGTGCTCGATATTTCTCCGCCATCTTGGATTTCATTAAACGCCTCTTGGGAGTTTATTATTGCATTTTATGACTTTCTGATGCCACCTATGGACTGTTCAGGCGATTTATTTTACATTAGAGTAAATTTTCTTAATCGTTGTAGCAAAAGTTTGCAACAGACCCATTGTTGAGAAGATTTTGCAACGTCCATTAAAGGCCTTGGTCCGTACTGCCTCGAGCTGATCGGAAAGGCATGCCTCCTTTGTTTAATTCAATATCCAATTCCGACGAATTGTAAAAGTTTACGAGTAAGTATTTTCGTTCAAACGGAATGACGAAGTCTTGATTTATTCCCCAGAGACTGCCGGAAAAAGTGAAGTCCTGCCGCATGGAAACTCTTGCATAGCATGATATATACGTGTTAACTTGAGCGTGTTATTCCCTGTCAAAGTTCGAACACACGCAACTTTTTGATGTATTCTACATGATTTGGCAAATAGACCTCCCCTTGATCATAATTTAAGCAGGAATAAATTGAAAGAATATCCGAGATTATTTTGATACGATGAAAAAATAATACAGACATATGTTGCGCTCCAAACGTCTTCGTGAAAAAATAATTTTATGTGGTTCGTATAAACCACCCAACCTATGCGGGAAAAGGAACTTCCTGGGGGTATCATATTAAATGCCAGCTTTTTCCCGTTGATAATGTTCTAAAAGCACCCACTACCTTACCAAAGCTTTAGTAAGATCAAATAAATACATTTTGCTGACTTCTTTTATATTTTTCTGTGTGTTCTTCGAAGATGGATTTTTTTTTTAGTATACAGCGTCTGCAGCTTCGAGCCGCAACTGTAACTAAATATGGGTAGCTAGATATCATTCTCATCAAGGATATCCTCTTGAAAGAGAGTATAGTATAAACTGTCATCTTTTACATTTTGGTAAACTTTGCCGTACATACATTAGGTAGAACGAAACAATAAGTTGACTATAATTTCACCAGACACCAAAATTTCTTCTGGCGCATGGTTAATCACACCAGTTTATCCAGTGTACGAAATTTAACTTACAACATTACAATAAAACTAAAAAAAAAAAAAAAGATTAACTTGAATTATTATTTTACCTTTGATCAGCGAATTCATTCATCTCAAACCAGAGCTAAGCACTAAGGAGTGCGTGTAAATGTTAATCCTATTTTTCACCTCCTAAAATCAAACAACATTTGTTCTAGTATTAGGATTCAATAGTATATTCATGTTAAAAAGAAACGTGATGAAAACTAAAACTCGCGTTGTGAAAATGTAGAACGCGTTCATTCTAAGCAGAACAGAGCCATCACATCACCCCATCCGGTGGTCATTTATCATCTCGGAAGTTGCTGGTCCTTGGACCGACCCTCATAATGCATAATGCCTTTAAAAGGAAAGAAAAATGTGGAATAAATGGGAATATTTCTGACGTCAATAACTCTCAAACGGTTCCCATTCCTCTTAATATGTATATGCTCAGCCGGCTGGTTGTGAAAAATCGAATCAAAACGGAGTGTGCGACATATTTTATGTGAGTAAGGAGAAGTGAGGGATCAAATCGCGATATTCCTTAGTTTGACCTCATGTCACTTCTTTTTACAATAACATCCATTAAGTTAGTCCATACCACTCATAGCATTTTTGAGCAAAATAACTTCAGCGAACCTTTTTACCCCTTATGGACCACGCCCGAGTATACTCGTTTTTCTCATCTGCCCAATTTCATATTACTCCAGTCTTCATTCCCAATAAACGCGACTATTTATGAAAATCCTTACAAGATAAGCTTTTGCCGGGCGCCTTCAATTCACCGAATAGGCAATTCCAACTCCCCAGAGCACGAATAGTTAACTACCTTCCCTATGCGTAGAAACGGAAGAGTGGTGTTCTTTTGAACTAACCCAAACCCAAGTGAACCGAATCAAACGTATGGTAGCGTTCTAGGATTCATCCCTTTATTGTCTCGATACAAAAATTAAGCTTATGAATAGCAGTACTTTTCTGTATACATAGATGTACTACTTCACAGGATAGTATAATCTTTTTTGCACAGATGCAGTTCTAGAACGGATGAATTTAAGAACGCTACCTATTTCGCAGTGTTTTTACAAATAGGCGTAACTCCATGAAACGTTGCAAAATCTCCCATCACAGGACTTTCCCGCAATGGTGAACTTACCAGCCAATTATTATGAATTTTTTTGTTAGATTTCCAGGTTACACAAGCAAAGTTAAAGGGGAAAACCCAAGAAAATGCACACAATTGCTTTTCTATCATAAGTGAAACAGGAATGTAAGATTTTGATACGTTGTGTTGAGTTACGCCTTCCTGTAAAACTACCGACAAATTTGTCTCCCAGTTGCAAACCCTACACAAACTGTCCCCAATTTTTGGAGCTTTATAAGGGGCATCTACAACTTGCGGAATTGTTTAAGGTAATTCCAGTCAAAATTTTGGGCTCAATGATCAATGACTCAAAAAAATCAGAATAAAATAATGAGCAACGGGACGATCTGAGAATGAGCGCACGTACAGTTATTTGCCATCCCTTTCAAATTGCTAAAAAAAAAAAAAAAAAAAAAAAAAAAAAAAAAAAAAAAAAAAAAAAAAAACCTAGGGGGGGAGTGGCTTCCCCAAACGGATTTAACCCATTTATGCCCAACTTGTTTTGAACATGTTGGGTGTTTTTTGGTGTTTTTCTCAAAAAACACCACCTTGGAGTTAAAAAAATTTAAAATTTAAAAATTGCGAAATTTTCTGATCCAGCTAAAATTATAGGTGCTGAATGGTCACAACATTGATTTTTGAGCTAACCCTTTACTACATAGTGTGACACCGGTGTCACATGATGTAAAAAGCCCTATATCAGACATTGTAATGTATATTTTAACTTATTTCAAATTGTATCACCAGTGTCACATTATAAGAAAACATAAAAAGGGGCTCAAACATTTTTCAAAAGACCACCTGCACTTATTATAATGCATTAAAAAAAAGAAATCATGGTTAGGGGAAAATTTGCTCCCGTATCCAATTCAACCTTAATTTCATTATTTTTACTAAGCTTCTGGCATTTCCTTTTTGAAAAATCCAATTAAAGTAAAAATTTTTATTATTTTGAACATTTTGAAAAATAATAGTTTCTTTCTTTTCCCGCCATTTCTTATGGTGTTATAGCACATGCAAAAAACGAGACAAAAATGGAAAAATGAGAATTTTCACCGATAAACTGTCTAATTATTTTTTTTTTGCTATTTTTCCCATATATGTGACCACCTAGTGAATCGAAAAATCCAGTTTGGATTGAAAAAAAATCCCATGCAGTGAAGGGTTAAATTGGCCTAAATTTACTGTAATATGGACCAAAAAAACCATTTTTAGTGGGTCATTAACGACCCAATGGGCATATATGGTAGAGTCCTACCTTACAACTGAAATCACCTTTAGCAGCAAATGTGAATGTTGATCTTGGTGACGTCACGATGGAATGGACTAGAAGAAAATTCCAAAAGTTCAAGAACTCAGAACTGACAACGCTCAATCCAGAAAATGCGTTTATTCTTGGCAGAAAAAGGTTGAAAAGATACTGTTAACCCCCATCACCCCACCTTCCCCACCACCCCTACCTGCCACCGAGCAACGTCACTAAAGGTGATTTCCAAGATGAGTTCTGACCGAACAACAGCGCGGCGCGACTCACAGACCAGAGAAAAAAAAACCTCGAACGAGTGGGTGAGAGCGAGGGTGGAATACAATTTATCATGCGTTTTTTTTATACTCCTTTTCGTCCTTTTTCAATGGATTTTGACTTATCTTCTTTTTGGCACGGTGAGGCGTGAAGTCTAAATTGACCTCACTATCATGAAGTTTATATATACCTGACCAAAACAGGGCTCCTATGAGACCGTTGCCTCTGTTGTCCGCCTAACTTACTAACTTATCTGACCTAGTGAGCGAGAGCTCAAGGCAGGGGCTGTTAGCACGATGATCAAAAAGGCGGAGATTGGCTTGAAAGTTATAACTTTTTTATTTTTTTTTTTTTTGAACTTGTTAGTGTTGATGAACTGAAATTCAGCGGCACCAAAAAGGAAGGGGAAAGGCTCCATTAACGCCTCCAAAACCACCTATGAAACAAGCTATACTTTAATAAAGTTGAAACCATCTTTACCGCTCTATATGTCCACATAGAAAATTGGAACAGAGTTCATAGAATTTTTTTACCAGGGCGAAATGACAAGTTAGAGAAGTATCAGAAAAGTTTTAATGGTATCTTATCACTAATTGAGACGGACGTAATTGTTCTTCTCTTATCACCCATGTATTCTTATTCTTTTCTTTTCAATCTCATCGATCTTAGGTTACTCAGAAATTCCATCCCCCTGAGCCCCTGATGAGTGTAAGTCAGTTCCGGAGTTCACGCCGATATAAAAAAGAATCAACAAAAGTTAAGACCATATCCAGAATGCGAAGGCCTTCAGAGGCACTGCAGATATTGTACTGTTCACGGACGGATCCAGCAATCTGGCAACCATCAATTCGTTCCATTTGAAGTAATGAGTAACATTTGACTCTCGAGGGGGCCATGGCCCTTTTACTAATCGATTGTTTATTCTCCTGCATTAAAATTGGAATAATACTCAAATGAACACGCTGGAGCAAATCCTTCCAGAAGAAACAGTCGAATCGTTTTCTTTGTACAGATAGCCACTCTAAAACACTTGTACTATCAACGACTTTAAGATTGTCGAGAGATTTTTTCGAGCTAAGTTGCGCCTTCAATGTGTCGGTTCAGCCACTCTTCGTACTCCTCACTCGACGCAGGCGAGGGGCTAGTGCGGGCGGAGTGGAGTGGGAGAGCCGCCCGTCGCGCATATCAGTCCCACACTCACACGCACAACTGTCGCGTCGGCTTTCACTCATTTTTGGCAAGGCACTTCTTATCTTCGCGTCGGCTTTCCTGTTTCTGAGTCTTCGTATTTCCCACGAGGTATTGAAGATTTGCGTCGGCCTTGACCGATTGAATAGACCCTTACATTTTTGCATCATTTTTAATTCCATCTCACGCTGCTCGCACTGAGTTTCAAATCTGATGCGGCGCTTGCGGCCAGTTTACCCCCTGCTTGCCGTTTCAAAGGAACAATTTCCAACTGACCAACGCCCGCCCTCCAATTTCCACTCATCAAAACAATTGAATTTGTTTGTCATGCTGATGATTTGTTTTTTTCAGCATCGGCACACTATGGAGCGAGTCAATGGGAAGGGTCGAACATGGTAGCAAGCGCGTCCAATATCATCGCGAAATCACGGTTAATTTGGTCTCTACATGGAGATTCTAATATCGTTTTCGGGTAGTTTTTGATCGCAGATTTCATTTTTGTCGGTAATTTGGTCGGTATTGCGAGTTTCATTTTTTGGCCCCATGTCCTACCCTTACCATTGACTCGCTCCATAGTGCGGCATGGGTGAGGAGAGGAGAGGAGCTAATCATTCGATGGACACACTTGTATGACTTGAGTCGAGTTCCATCCGGTAGCAGTCCGTCGAAGAGGCAGGGGGAAAAGCTTTAAGGGCTCAGCCCCTCCCCTACCCCCCCGCCCCGACACTCAATCGTAGAAGGGCTAAAAAAGGGAAATAATTGGTAGTTTTACCATATAAACTAGGTGAAAATAATGCAGCGACGACTTGACGCAAAAGAAACAGGTGACCGGAGAATGCTGTAAAACACGCATACAAATATTAAGCGTGCCGTATATATACGGTGCGCTTCTTGTTTTCATTTTCATATCTAATATATAAGTCCAATGCCTTGCTTATGGCAAAACCTTGGCGGGAAAGGTTTGAAAAATTAAAAACGTGTTTTCTTAAAACTGGTTTCATTAATCGTTAATTTATTGCTGCAATCCAGGAGGTCTCGGCGTCTATTTTCTTAAAATTGTAAAAGTTTTGGTATTCCTGTTAATTTCAATAAGTTATTAAGCGTCAAAGTCGAATTCCTTCAAACGAGAATTCCATACAGGTCCAGCAACCTAAGTCATTTGTGCCAACCTATGAGTCAAAATTCAAAGGCAGGAGGGGGGTGGAAACATCTCCCGCAGGAACCCTCTTTGCCCCTCGCCTTTGGGCTCCACCGGTCACAAGATTTCTTCACGGTGCATTAAGCGGTCGTAAATGTGTCAACATCTGTTTGACGAGGGTACATCGATAAGAAGCGACGAGGTATTGATGAAGAGCGGGAGGGGTATAGAAAAGAGAGAGGCTCATTCATATCCTTAAGGTACCGTTCTAGAATTCATCCCTTTATTGTCTCGATGCAGAAAAGATTATGAATAGCAGCACTTTCCAATGTACATAGATATACAGTATCACAGGGTAATGTAATTTTTTTTGCACGGATGCAGTAAATGGTTGAATTCTAGAACGCTACCTATGTAGACGTTTTTAGTGATGACGTCACGATCAGAATTAGTTCCAAACAAATGCTCTATCTCGCTCACTCTCGTGGATTTACCAGATCCAAATTTTCGAACGCAAATTCATGCTAGTTAACCAACAGTTTTCTCAAATTTTATTGCACCATTAGATTCCACTTGCCTTAAAGTATTTTTTCACTGTAACATAATTCCTAAAAGATCACAAGCGAATTTACAATCACAGTTATACCGAAAGACGTTCTACGTTTTGTCCTTGTCTTACTCACGGTCTCTTATGGTAGTATCACCGGCATGACACTCAATCATTCTAACTTCTCTCCGTATCGAAGCTATTGTTCGAGGTACAACACATGCCGTGATGGTGCTGATGAGCCTATATCCTAGAATTTTGTGCTCTTAAGAAACTGATAACTGTGTTTGTGCATCGATGCGCGATGTTTAAAAAAGTGTGTGATAGCGGGCTCATATTTTATCACTGAGAAAAAAGTGGCTGTTAAAACTGTAAGAATAGAACCATAGATGATTTCGCCTTATTTCAATCATGAGACCTATCGTTGCTGTAGTCAGCGCGCTTGAATCTACACGAATTCTGATTGTCTCTATGGAATTTCGATTATCTCTATGGGAAATAAAGCGCGGGAATATATATCCAATCGGAAAATTTTTTGAAACAATCGGAAATTTTTATAAGGGACGTGGAACCCAATGGTGTGATAAACACAACGTGTAAAGAACGTGTTGTTTACTAGCACTTGTATTTGAAAATTTGGACTGTGTTTCGTATGGGAAAACCCACGAGAGCGAGTGAGACGGAGCCTTTGTTTGGAACCAATTTTTTTCATGACGTCACACTAAACAGGTCTTTGCATCGGAAACATTTGAAATTCTGGGAGATCGGCAAATTGAAAGCCCCTCAATGAGCGTCGATGGAATCAAGGGATTTTTGAGGACATTTTTGGCGTTTTGTTGAAAAATAGGTGTTTAAAATCCAGAACACAGGGAGCCAGAGGGGTAAAATTCGCATTAATTGCTCTAAAAAGTGAGAGGGGCTGTCACGTGTCTTCCACCCCTGGACAGCTTCCTCGCTGCGGCTATGGAATTGACTCTGGAATAACTTATTTACCTATCCTAAAAAGTTCGTTGCGTGTACAAAATTTTTCACTGGAAGCTTCTTCAAATTTTGGAAACTATAGGTCCATATGGAACTTTGCTTTTCCAACACGAAAAATGATATCGACCGACGGCAACAGAAAAAACAAGCAGGGAAAATTCCAACACGCAGGTGTTGGAAAAGCGTGCCACTAAAGTCTGAACAGCTTTAATGCTTTTGCTAGCAATGATAATTCATCAAAGAGGAACCACGTGACATGGAGCTGATCTCGAGAAAATTGAGTCCAAAGTTGAAGAGCTAGCATTTAAACAAAAAACTCGAAATTACTTACGTTTTGATTTCATTCAACTACCGTGTAATGTTTTTGCATTTCAACACCGGAAAAGTGGAATTTTCTATGCAGGAAAGGTACCTACTTAATTTTTAGCGTTTAAAGTGACTTGGTTCCTTTCTTCTTTTTGTTTGGCATAATCACGAAAACCGAATCTCTAAGAGAAACCAAACGGCAGAGTTGGTTTACACTATTGATATTATAAAATCCGTTAATCCGGACTTAAGTCCGTTCCCAATTCTATAAAAGGAACCAAGTCGGAGTTGGTTCCTTACGTGACTCGGATTAAGGTTTAAGAAAAAGGAACCGAGTTCTCATTTAATTTCATCATATGGACAATGACTTCAATGAGGCTCACCAGCTCACTTTTACCTGGAATTTTGACGGGAAATAGTTGTCATTAGAAGAAGCACTTGTTGCTTCGAGATTCAGTATTGCTAGGTCTATCAATCAATAACTCAATTTTATCATAAATGTCATTCAGTTCTTTTGTGACAAGTGCTGTCCAATTGAGCTTCTTTGGTGAGAAATGATGAAAAAAATAAAAGATCAGATGTATCTAAAAGGAGATGAGTCAAAGGCGTTGTTTTATTGTGTTTGTTTTTTGTTTTTTGTTTTTTGTTTTCAAAACTTTGGAGGGCTCTAGCTCAGAAGAGAAACATTTGCAGCACATATTCATGTAAGAAAATAAAGCCTTATAAAGGTATATGTTGACCCCAAAAATACACTACATAAGTTTGGCACTTAAGTTTTGCAACACCCTATATTCTTGATATTTTGCTCGCCGCCACCCTTCACAGAACACAACATCTTAACCATGCAAATTTTTAAAATCACAGTTTGATTGTAGAGATATTTCTCCCCCCCCCCCCCTTTCAACGAAAAAGGGGAAAATGGATCGCCTGTCTTTGATGTTCGTCGTATGCGCGTGCACAGATTATTCGGTTTACGACTGCCATTTTGGCTTTCTTTATAATTCGTTTTGTGGGTTTATTAATGGATTTTATGACTATTTGATGCCGCCAATGTAATTTTCAGGCGATTTCACATAAAAATCAAAACTCTATAGCGCTGTAGCAAAAGTTTGCAACAAACCCATTGAAAGCTGAAAAGAGAAAATTATTTGATAAGGCTCGATCTTTTTTACCCACATAAAGTATAGACAATAGATATTTCTAAATCCCTCCACCTTTTAAACGGCTTGTTCAGGGATCAAAAATGAGGTTGCGTTCTTTTGAAGTCAAAGAGTGTCATTTTCGGAAAAGCCGTGATTCTAAATAATAAACAGTTTTTTTTTCTTCTTTTTTCCGTTTTAGGTGCTGTCAGCACTTATTGCGATTTTCACGATGTAGATATGTAATATACATAAATGGAACACTTGCGAATTCATGAAAAAATAATCCTTTAATATACAGAACTAACCATTTCAGGTGCCCTTTACACGTCAAGCATTCTAGGGGTATAGATTAGTAGGTGTATGGAGGTTTAAGACGTTTGATGATTTTAATTCCCCCTCCCCCATTTATTTTGTTGAAAAAAATCGAAAGTTTACAGTTAAAACTAAGCCATTATTCATTATAACGCATTGTAATATTATTTATTTTTTTTTGTTGCCGTCGGTCGATATCATTTTTCGTGTTGGAAAAGCAAAGTTCCATATGGACCTATAATTTCCAAAATTTGAAGAAGCTTCCAGTAAAAAATACTGTACACGCGAGAAACTTTTTAGGATCGGTAAATAAGTTATTCCAGAGTCAATTCCATAGCCGCAGCGAGGAGGCTGTCCAGGGGTGGAAGACACGTGACAGCCCCTCTGACTTTTTAGAGCTATTAATGCGAATTTTACCCCCCTCCCTTTGTTCTGGATTTTAAAAACCCTTTTTTCAACAAAACGCCCAAAATTTCCTCAAAAATCGCTTGATTGCATAGACGCTCATGAAGGGGTTCTCAATTTGCCGATCCCCTAGAATTTCAAATGTTCTAATGACCAAGACCAGTTTAGTGTGACGTCATGAAAAAAATTGGTTCCAAAAAAAGGCTCCGCCTCACTCGCGCTCTCGTGGGTTTTCCCATATGAAACACGATCCAAATTTTCAAATACAAGTGCTAGTAAACAACATGTTCTTTGCACCAGTTATGTTTATCACACCATTGGGTTCCACGTCCCTTATAAAAATTTCCGATTGTTTCAATGAATTTTCCGATAGGATATATATTCCCGCGCTTTTTTTCCCATAGGAATAATCGAAATTCCATAGAGACAATCGGAATTCGTGTAGATTCAAGCGCGCTGACTATAGCAACGATAGGTCTCATGATTGAAATAAGGCGAAATCATCTATGGTTCTATTCTTACAGTTTAACAGCCACTTTTTTCTCAGTGATAAAATATGAGCCCGCTACCACAAACTTTTTGAAACATCGCGCATCAATGCACTATCACAGTTATATCGAAGAAAGTCCTATGTTTTGTCCTTGTCACACTCACAGTTTCTTATGAGCACAAAATTCTAGGATATAGGCTCATCAGCACCATCACGACATGTGTGATGCCTCGAACAATAGCTTCGATACGAAGAGAAGTTGGAATGATTGAGTGTCATGGCGGTGATACTCCCATAAGAGACCTTGAGTAAGACGAGGACAAAATGTAGAACATTTTTCGCTGTAACTGTGATTGTAAATTCGCTTGTGATCTGTTAGGAATTATGCTAGAGTGAAAAGATACTTTAAAATACGTGGAATCTAATGGTGCAATAAAATTTGAGAAAACTGTTCTTTAACTAGCATGAATTTGCGTTCGAAAATTTGGATCTGATTTCTTATAGGTAAATCAACGAGAGTGAGAGATAGAGCATTTGTTTGGAACCAATTCTGATCGTGACGTCATCACTAAACAGGTCTACTTAAAGATATGAATGAGTCCCTCTCTTTTCTATACCCCCCCCCCCCCTCTTCATCAATACCTCGCCGTCACTTCTTTTCGAAACCCTCGTCAAATATATTTTGACACATTTATAGCGGTCGGGCTCGACCGCTTAATGCACCGTGAAGAAATCTTGTGACCGATGGAGCCCAAAGGCGAGGGGCAAAGAGGGTTCCTGCGGGAGATGTTTCCACCCCCCTCCTGCCTTGGAATTTTGACTCATAGGTTGGCACAAATGACTTAGGTTGCTGGACCTGTATGGAAATCTCGTTCAAAGGAATTCGACTTTGACGCTTAATAACTTATTGAAATTAACAGGAATACCAAAACTTTTACAATTTTAAGAAAATAGACGCCGAGACCTCCTGGATTTTAGCAATAAATTAAAGATTAATGAAACCAGTTTTAAGAAAACACGTTTTTAATTTTTCAAACCTTTCCCGCCAAGGTTTTGCCATAAGCAAAGCATGCAACCTATATATTAGATATGAAAATGAAAACAAAAAGCGTACCGTATATATACGGCACGCTTAAAAAGAAATAATGACAATGCGTTATAGTGAATAATGGCATAGTTTTAACTGTAAACTTTCGATACTTTTCAAGAAAATAAATGGGGAGAGGGGGAATTAAAATCCACAAACCTCTTAAACCTCCACACCTACTAATCTATACCCCTAGAATGCTTGATGTGTAAAGGGCACTTGAAATGGTTAGTTCTGTATATTAAAGGATTATTGTTTCATGAATTCGCAAGTGTTCCATTTATGCATATTACGTATCTACATCGTGACAATCGCAACAAGTGCTGACAGCACCTAAAACGGAAAAAAAGATAAAAAAAACTGTTTATTATTTAGAATCACGGCTTTTCCGAATATGACACTTTTTGACTTCAAAAGAACGCCACCTCATGTTTGATCCCTGAACAAGCCGTTTAAAAGGTGGAGGGATTTAGAAATATCTATTGTCTATAGTTTATGTGGGTAAAAAAGATCGAGCCTTATCAAATAATTTTCTCTTTTCAGCTTTCAATGGGTTTGTTGCAAACTTTTGCTACAGTGCTATAGAGTTTTGATTCTGATGTAAAATTGTCTGAAAATTACATTGGCGGCATCAAATAGTCATAAAATCCACTAATAAACCCAAAAAACGCATTATAAAGAAAGCCAAAATTGCAGTCGTAAAGCCGAACAATCTGTGCACGCGCACGACGAACATCAGAGATAGGTGACCCATTCTCCCCTTTTTCGTTAAGGGGGGGGGGGGGGGGGAGAAAATATCTCTACAGTCAAACTGTGATTTTAAAAATGTGCATGGTCAAGATGTTGTCTTTTGTGAAGGGGGCGGGGGGGGGGAAGCAAAATATCAAGAACAGGGTGTTTCAAAACTTGAGTGCCAAACTTATGGAGTGTATTTTTGGGGTCAACATACATATATATAAGACTTTATTTTCCTACATGAGTATGTGCTGCAATTGTTTCTTTTCTGAGCTAGAGCCCTCCAAAGTTTTGAAAACAAAAAACAAAAAACAAACACAAAAAAAAAACGCCTTTGACTCATCTCCTTACAGATACATCTGATCTAAATTTATTTTTTTCATAATTTCTCACCAAACAAGCTCAATTGGACAGCACTTGTCACAAAAGAACCGAGTGACATTTTTGATAAAATTGAGTTATTGATTGATAGAGCTAGCAATACTGAATCTCGAAGCAACAAGTGCTTCTTCTGTAATAACAACTATTTCCCGTCAAAATTCCAGGTAAAAGTGAGCTGGTGAGCCTCATTGATGTCACTGTCCATACGATGAAATAAAATGAGAACTTGGTTCCTTTGGCTAATTAGGTTAAACCTTAATCCGAGTCACGTAAGGAACCAACTCCGACTTGGTTCCTTTCAGTGGCGGCTCGTGCGATTTGGCAACCATGCTTTTTTACCATTTAAACCTATGCAAAAGTATCGATATCTTGGGGGTGCATTGCACCTCCTGAAGATCGATTGTTTTACATAGGTTTAAATGGAGGGATTCCACTGTTGCCACATTGCACGAGCCGCCACTGGTTCCTTTTATAGAATTGGGAACGGACTTAAGTCCGGATTAACGGATTTTAAAATAATCAACAGTGTAAACCAACTCTGCCGTTTGGTTTCTCTTAGAGTTTCGTTTTTCGTGATTATGCCAAAAAAAAAAGAAGAAAGGAACCAAGTCACTTTAAACGCTAAAAATTAAGAACCTTTCCTACGTAGTAAATTCCACTTTTCCGGTGTTGAAATGCAAAAACACAACACGGTAGTTGAATGAAATCAAAACGTAAGTAATTCCAAGTTTTTTGTTTAAATGCTAGCTCTTCAACTTTGGACTCAATTTTCTCGAGATCAGCTCCATGTTGAATGCTGTCTAATTATTATCATTGCTAGCAAAAGCATTAAAGCTGTTCAGACTTTAGTGGCACGCTTTTCCAACACCTGCGTGTTGGAATTTTCCCTGCTTGTTTTTTTTTTTTTTTTTTTTTTTTTTTTTTTTTTTTTTTTTTTTTTTTTTTTTGTACATTTTGTCTTGAAAATGTCTGCGATTTGAGCCGAAATGCCGTCACCAATTTTTTATGTCTTTTTCCCCCGTGTTTTTCAGCACGGTTCGCATGTTTCTTTTATCACACCTTAAGCCGCCTCCTCCCCCCCCAACATTTATAAAAAGAAAGGATGAAGATAAGTGGAAACAGGGGCGTCGCCTGCCATCTGGCAACAATGCAACTGCTCCATTTAAACTCATTAAATATATTGAATTTTCCTTGTGCACTGTAATCACCCTGAATTCGATATTTTACATGAGTTTAAATGGATAGAATGCATTGTTGCCGAGTTGCACGCGACGCCACTGTGCGCACTGTTCAAACATTAGAACATTTTTACCGGTGATAACGCTTGCAGTCCGCTTAAAAGTCCGATTGAGTTCTTTCGCATATGTCGATTTATTTCAAAGTAGCACAAGTATCGTTTCGTTTCTTTCTTTTTTTTTTTTTTTTTTTTTTTTTTTTTTTTTTTTTGTTTGGCGGGAAACGGACTTAAAGAGTTTCTACTCTAAAGATTTCACTGAAAATAGATAAAGACCTTAGTTTAAAAAGGTAAACAAAGACGGAACCTTCAGAATTTCGATACAGCCTGGCTTTTCAAATCGGATTGCTAGACGAACCACATTCAACTTTGTAAGAGTAAAAAAAAAAAAAAAAAAAAAAAAAAAAAAAAAAAAAAAAGAGAATGCAAAAATTCGCAAAATGTCTTTCCAGATAATAAAAGTAGAGCGTCTTAGCTTTCTTTTGATACAAAGGAAAGTCGAGTATTTTTGAGTATTTCATGCGAAAGTTTTATTTGAACCTATTGATGTGTTCTGTTTTTTCCCCGAGCATTTCTGAGATTTGCAGATCAATCAATTATGCCGTTCTTTTTTACGATCACAACCTTTTAAATCGCTAAAATTCGCAGAACGTCTTTCCAAATAAAGAATGTAGAGAGTCTCAGCTTTCTTTTGATACAGTGGAAAGCCGAGTATTTTTGAGTATATCATGCAAAAATTTCATTTGAATCTATAGATGTTTATACGTTTTTTTTTTTTTTTTTTTTTTTTCATAGTGCGTTTTTGAGAAGCGCAGAACGAACACATCAACTGTGCCTTCTATTTTATCATCACAACTTATAAAATCGCAATAGTTCGCAGAATGTCTTTCCAGATAATGAAAGTAGAGAGTCCCAGCTTTCTTTTGATACACAGGAAAGTCGAGTATTTTTGAGTATTTCATGCGAAAATTCATTTGAACCTATTGATGTGTTCTGTTTTTCCCCCGCGCATTTCTGAGATTTGCAGATTAATCAATTATGCCGTTATTTTTTATGATCTCAACCTTTTAAATCGCAAAAATTCGCAGAATGTCTTTCCAGATAAAGAAAGTAGATAAGTAAATAAGCTGAATTCTGAGCAAATGTCGCGAATCATTTTTCTCCGTGATGTACACAATGAATAATATAATACAGTGTAAGAGGCGCCTTCTGGTAGCAGTGCGTGTTTTGGAGATTTAGTTTTCAGGATATGAATCAAAAATTAAATGCTCGGGTCGTATTGTGTACTTTCGAGAAGTTTTTGAGTACGTGCAATGACACACTCCGACACGCACGTCTACATTTTTTATTTGGAGTCATTTGATGCCTTCACCATATTTATTTTGCTTTTTTAGATTTTCCAGTTGAGATATCAGCGATGAGTTCAGTTTTCTTTGATTTGTCTTCGATGCACACACCTACGGAGTTTGTAAGTGTGTTGGTGGCTTCGTCGCGCACGCACAGAGAATAAACTGAGTTTACACACACACGCTAGTTCTCATCGAATTTGACACGATTTTGACACTTATATTACTACCCTACCCCCTCTTCAAACCCAGTCTTCATAGCCCAGCATCGCTGCATTGCCAACCGACGGGTGAGAGAGAAGCGATGACTTACGCTGGCTCTCTTTAGTCACGCATGCGCACACGATGGTTTTTTTTTTTTTTTACTCAAAATCAGATCTGCTCAGCTCAAGGGTCCCTAGATATAAGAAGGTACTATGGATAGGTTTTTTGACGATCCGCGCTGTAGCTGGACGTTTGAATTTACTTGTATTCAATGGGTGGAATCGGCTTTTTCACCGGGTTTTTAACTGTATGCCCCGGGTCAAAGTTGTGAACCATTTTTCTTACAGCAATTAGACGTAATGAACAAGAGTTCCACCCGACCAATTTGATTTTACTTTACACAGGTTGTTGAGAAAATCGCTTCTAAATATGACCCTTTCCCCGCGCTCAAGACCGCGTAATGCAGATTTCATATACGGCGCGAGCGGGTTCGCTGCCTCCGGGAGGCCCTCGAAGTGGCTGCATACAGACCTATCGCGGCACGCTTTACCAATACATAACTTGTATTGGAGTTCCCCCGCTTGTTTTTTTTTGTTTTTTTTTTTTTTACAAAATTTAAAGCTTATAAAAAGTGAGGCAAACAAACCGGAGCCTGTGAGAAAATGTCCATAAGAGATTTCCGTCATGTCTCCCTCCTTGAATTTTGAATATTACCAGTGGCGTAGCGTGCAATTTGGCAACATTGTATTAGTCCATTTAAACCCATGCAAAAGGTCTAATGCGAAGGTGTTCACCTTACACCCAGTAGTTCGATCTTTTAATGGATTCAAATGGACACATTACAACGTTGCCAAATGCACGCTACGCCACTGAATATTACGTCCTACAAATCCTCTCTATCGCTACAGCTCGTTGGTTATGCCTCAATTTCTTTATCGTGCAAATCCTACCGTTAGAAATAGTTACACCGATGTCTGCGTGTCCAGATGGCCACATTCAAACACTTGCACTTTCGTTTAAAATCAATTTCAAGTGAATTCGTCTCAAGTTTGTTTTTAAGGTTAACGAATAAAGAGGCAAACAAACGGAGCCCGTGTCCATAAGAAATTTCGAACGTGGCTATCTCCTTGAAGTTTCAATATATCATGTCCCCTAAATCTTCTCTATTGCTATAGCTAGCGTTGATTTCATAACCGAATTCAAGTTATTGTCTTTTTCTCTCTCTGCCCACATCTGAGTCCGTGTGTTAGAAAGGGACAAACTAGGTGCAGTCAGGTGATTTTTTCCCCTTCTTCTTTCCGTTTCGAACGTACACTTTCAAATGATCAGAGAGAGAGAGAGAGAGAGAGAGAGAGAGAGAGAGAGAGAGAGAGAGAGAGAGAGAGAGAGAGAGAGAGAGAGAGAGAGAGAGAGAAACACAAGAGAGAGAGAGAGAGAGAGAGAGAGAGAGAGAGAGAGAGAGAGAGAGAGAGAGAGAGAGAGAGAGAGAGAGGGAGAGAGAGAGAGAGAGAGAGAGAGAGAGAGAGAAAGAGAGAGAGACAGGGAAAGAGAGAGAGAGAGAGACAATATCTTGGATCCGCCAATGGTTGATTTTTACGCCTGGCAACACTGTCCGTAAGATGAAGGAACAGGGTAAAAACTGCCACTCTTAATGATAAAACGCGGCAAAACAACACAGTGCGAGTTCATTAATCAGTTTGACTTGGCATTTATGAAAATTCCCGAGCAGAAAATATTAAATTACCCACCTTCGACCTCTTCGTTCTCTTTACCTTTCTGCAGCTTCCTCTTAACGTAGTCGATCGATTTTTTACTTACCTCAGGGTAGAAAAGTGCGTTGAAAGAGAATAAAGGAAACCGAAAGTGTAAGAAGAAGACAAACTATAGAAGAGAAAGAAACTGGATAATTGCAGGATCAGATCAGGCGTACTTCCTCGTCAACGGTAAATATTGGATTTTTTAACAGATACTTTCAGAGATCTACATAATTTTTCTTTTCTTCTTTGGAGAAAGCGCAAACCAAGGGCCATGGTTATCAGATCTGACCGTCAGCTTTTGGCCATCTCGGATGGCCCATTGTTTAGAGGCCTTTTATGCAGCACATCAGAATACCCTTTGAACTCACAATCAGAGTTTTGGATTTGTTTAAGTTAAAGACCTACTGCCTGCGTCGCTACATTTCATTAATTTAAAATTAACTAATCTCCTCTTGATAGCAAAAATTACATTGAAAATTCTCCTCGCAATCTTCTTTCAAAGTTAAAAGTGTTGCAATTGTCAAATACGAACGTTTAACCGCAGCTTATGTTTGTTGTTCTGGCAATGCGCACTTCGCGGGATAGTCGAATTCAAGTTCGGGAAACAGGGTTCCCAAACAGTGGGTTTCCCGACCAGGCGCTACCGGCCAGATCTGATAAATATAGACCTTGGCGTTAACCAACAAACTCATGTATTAGCGCCGTATACCTGCATCACATTTAGTTTCAGATGTGGAAGGCAGATCGACCTCATGACCTCTACAATCTTTTGGAGCAATATTTTCCTTTTGAGCGAGCGCATTGGAAAAAAATATTAAAAGTCTATATAAGTTGAAAAAAATTGCAGTGTACTATTTGCGTAGAGCAACAAGTATATTGGATGAATTAGGACCGGGTGGAGTCTCTTTAAATCATCCCTAATTCATTGGGAGGGGGGGGGGGGGGGTGCGGGTTGGAGGGGGGGGGGTGTTAGAGACGGCCCGTGGCGATCGCTCTTCCCATTCGGCAAACAAAAGGGATAAAAGAGGGGATGGAAGGGAGAAGGAAGGGGGAAAGGAAGAGAGAAAAAAGAAAATAGAGGCAACAGAGGGGGCGAAATCCTACGTCCCCCAGGTTTGCGAGGGCTGGATCCGCAATGCCACAATACTTATCACAATCAATTAAAACATTTCAGGTAGAAGACCCAAAATCTAAATTTTCATCTGACAAATAATAATAATAATAATAATAATAATAATAATATTTATTTGGCACTTTGAGCCAGAAATGGCTATTGTACAGGTCAATAACAGGTCTAATACAGGACAAAGACAAAACTAAACAACAAGAATAAACAATAAAGTAATATAAGGTGGCTAGTAAGAAAACAACAGCATTAGATATACTAAGTGGGTTTTTAAATAGGATTATCAAAAAACTCCTCCATGGAGTAGAATGGCCTATTTATCAATTTATCTTTTAATTTGCGGCAGAATTGGGTGACGCCCTCTTCCCTAAAAGTTAAAATCGGACCTTCTGATAGGAAATTGAAAATTTTTACCGCATTATTGTTTGGTGTTATAAACTTAGGCGCTGATCTTAAAGGCTGACTATTGTGGAAAGCATGTCGCGTGAAATGGTCATGTTTTAGTCTGATACCCTCAATGGAAATGTCCCCATTTTTTATCGCAGATCCAACCAATGGGTCTGTTGCAAACTTTTGCTACAGCGATAAAAAGTGTTTACTCCAATGTAAAATCGCCTGAAAAGTCCATTGGTGGCATCATAAAGTCATTAAATACAATATTAAACTCACAAGAGGCGTTTATCGAAATCCAAGATGGCGGCAAAATATCGAGGAATCTGAATGTATGCACCGTGATCATCCAAGGATTGCCAACTTTGACAACCTCACTGCAGGTAGAGGTTATGTGTTTATTTACGTTGTGATTGGTTGTGATGGATATTGTGAGGTTGGCTATCCTTGGATGTTCGTGGTGCATGCATACAGATTGCTCGATATTTTGCCGCCGTCTTGGATTTCATTAAACGCATTTTGTGAGTTTATTGTTGCATTTCATTGCTTTCTGATGCCATCATTGGACTTTTCAGGCGATTTTACATTAGATTGCACACTCTATAGCGCTGTAGCAAAAGTTTGCAACAGACCCATTCAAGAACATGTAGATTAAAGACTGTTAATAATTTGTACTTTATGAATAAAGCTCTACAAGGAAAATTATGCGGCTTCCTGTCTATTATTCTGAGTGCTCTTTTTTGAGTTATGAGGAGATCTTTAACTTTTGGAGAGTGACCCCACACAGAAATTCCATATGAGAGCTTGGACTGAAAATTAGCATAATAAAACATTAAAATAGAGCTTTGGTTTACGATGTTTGATAGCTGTCAAACATACACTTAAACTCACAGACTGTATAATCAAAAGCTGAGATAATCCACATTTTCAAAGTTAGCCTGCAGAAAACCGATACTAAAACTGATCATTTTTGTTCGTTGTGTAATCAGGGGCGGACTGGGGCAAAAAGGCCCGGGGTGCTGGGGCTCGGGCTTTGGGGAAAAGGGCCCACATTATGTACTAGTCCAGAGGGGACATGGAGGGGCCCGGGGTGCTGCAGCACCCCGGCACCCCGGCCCAGTCCGCCCCTGGCTGTGTTCTGTAGAAGAATAATAAAAAAAGAAATATGTAAATACTGAAATCTTGCTGATGATTACTGGATGAAACCGCTCCACGCGCCGCCTTCTCATCTGAAACGAGCTCTATATTTTTAATCCGTCGTGAATCGATTGCCTCGGAAGCTTTTATGAGGCATGTGACTTCTTTCATCCAGGATTGAGGGCCAAGGCC
>VMOF01000001.1:5499799-5568279 GCA_011764245.1 Trialeurodes vaporariorum
ACTAAATATGGGTAGCTAGATATCATTCTCATCAAGGATATCCTCTTGAAAGAGAGTATAGTATAAACTGTCATCTTTTACATTTTGGTAAACTTTGCCGTACATACATTAGGTAGAACGAAACAATAAGTTGACTATAATTTCACCAGACCCCAAAAATTTCTTCTGGCGCATGGTTAATCACACCAGTTTATCCAGTGTACGAAATTTAACTTACAACATTACAATAAAACTAAAAAAAAAAAAAAAGATTAACTTGAATTATTATTTTACCTTTGATCAGCGAATTCATTCATCTCAAACCAGAGCTAAGCACTAAGGAGTGCGTGTAAATGTTAATCCTATTTTTCACCTCCTAAAATCAAACAACATTTGTTCTAGTATTAGGATTCAATAGTATATTCATGTTAAAAAGAAACGTGATGAAAACTAAAACTCGCGTTGTGAAAATGTAGAACGCGTTCATTCTAAGCAGAACAGAGCCATCACATCACCCCATCCGGTGGTCATTTATCATCTCGGAAGTTGCTGGTCCTTGGACCGACCCTCATAATGCATAATGCCTTTAAAAGGAAAGAAAAATGTGGAATAAATGGGAATATTTCTGACGTCAATAACTCTCAAACGGTTCCCATTCCTCTTAATATGTATATGCTCAGCCGGCTGGTTGTGAAAAATCGAATCAAAACGGAGTGTGCGACATATTTTATGTGAGTAAGGAGAAGTGAGGGATCAAATCGCGATATTCCTTAGTTTGACCTCATGTCACTTCTTTTTACAATAACATCCATTAAGTTAGTCCATACCACTCATAGCATTTTTGAGCAAAATAACTTCAGCGAACCTTTTCACCCCTTATGGACCACGCCCGAGTATACTCGTTTTTCTCATCTGCCCAATTTCATATTACTCCAGTCTTCATTCCCAATAAACGCGACTATTTATGAAAATCCTTACAAGATAAGCTTTTGCCGGGCGCCTTCAATTCACCGAATAGGCAATTCCAACTCCCCAGAGCACGAATAGTTAACTACCTTCCCTATGCGTAGAAACGGAAGAGTGGTGTTCTTTTGAACTAACCCAAACCCAAGTGAACCGAATCAAACGTATGGTAGCGTTCTAGGATTCATCCCTTTATTGTCTCGATACAAAAATTAAGCTTATGAATAGCAGTACTTTTCTGTATACATAGATGTACTACTTCACAGGATAGTATAATCTTTTTTGCACAGATGCAGTTCTAGAACGGATGAATTTAAGAACGCTACCTATTTCGCAGTGTTTTTACAAATAGGTGTAACTCCATGAAACGTTGCAAAATCTCCCATCACAGGACTTTCCCGCAATGGTGAACTTACCAGCCAATTATTATGAATTTTTTTGTTAGATTTCCAGGTTACACAAGCAAAGTTAAAGGGGAAAACCCAAGAAAATGCACACAATTGCTTTTCTATCATAAGTGAAACAGGAATGTAAGATTTTGATACGTTGTGTTGAGTTACGCCTTCCTGTAAAACTACCGACAAATTTTTCTCCCAGTTGCAAACCCTACACAAACTGTCCCCAATTTTTGGAGCTTTATAAGGGGCATCTACAACTTGCGGAATTGTTTAAGGTAATTCCAGTCAAAATTTTGGGCTCAATGATCAATGACTCAAAAAAAATCAGAATAAAATAATGAGCAACGGGACGATCTGAGAATGAGCGCACGTACAGTTATTTGCCATCCCTTTCAAATTGCTAAAAAAAAAAAAAAAAAAAAAAAAAAAAAAAAAAAAAAACCTAGGGGGGGAGGGGCTTCCCCAAACGGATTTAACCCATTTATGCCCAACTTGTTTTGAACATGTTGGGTGTTTTTTGGTGTTTTTCTCAAAAAACACCACCTTGGAGTTAAAAAAATTTAAAATTTAAAAATTGCGAAATTTTCTGATCCAGCTAAAATTATAGGTGCTGAATGGTCACAACATTGATTTTTGAGCTAACCCTTTACTACATAGTGTGACACCGGTGTCACATGATGTAAAAAGCCCTATATCAGACATTGTAATGTATATTTTAACTTATTTCAAATTGTATCACCAGTGTCACATTATAAGAAAACATAAAAAGGGGCTCAAACATTTTTCAAAAGACCACCTGCACTTATTATAATGCATTAAAAAAAAGAAATCATGGTTAGGGGAAAATTTGCTCCCGTATCCAATTCAACCTTAATTTCATTATTTTTACTAAGCTTCTGGCATTTCCTTTTTGAAAAATCCAATTAAAGTAAAAATTTTTATTATTTTGAACATTTTGAAAAATAATAGTTTCTTTCTTTTCCCGCCATTTCTTATGGTGTTATAGCACATGCAAAAAACGAGACAAAAATGGAAAAATGAGAATTTTCACCGATAAACTGTCTAATTATTTTTTTTTTGCTATTTTTCCCATATATGTGACCACCTAGTGAATCGAAAAATCCAGTTTGGATTGAAAAAAAATCCCATGCAGTGAAGGGTTAAATTGGCCTAAATTTACTGTAATATGGACCAAAAAAACCATTTTTAGTGGGTCATTAACGACCCAATGGGCATATATGGTAGAGTCCTACCTTACAACTGAAATCACCTTTAGCAGCAAATGTGAATGTTGATCTTGGTGACGTCACGATGGAATGGACTAGAAGAAAATTCCAAAAGTTCAAGAACTCAGAACTGACAACGCTCAATCCAGAAAATGCGTTTATTCTTGGCAGAAAAAGGTTGAAAAGATACTGTTAACCCCCATCACCCCACCTTCCCCACCACCCCTACCTGCCACCGAGCAACGTCACTAAAGGTGATTTCCAAGATGAGTTCTGACCGAACAACAGCGCGGCGCGACTCACAGACCAGAGAAAAAAAAACCTCGAACGAGTGGGTGAGAGCGAGGGTGGAATACAATTTATCATGCGTTTTTTTTATACTCCTTTTCGTCCTTTTTCAATGGATTTTGACTTATCTTCTTTTGGCACGGTGAGGCGTGAAGTCTAAATTGACCTCACTATCATGAAGTTTATATATACCTGACCAAAACAGGGCTCCTATGAGACCGTTGCCTCTGTTGTCCGCCTAACTTACTAACTTATCTGACCTAGTGAGCGAGAGCTCAAGGCAGGGGCTGTTAGCACGATGATCAAAAAAGGCGGAGATTGGCTTGAAAGTTATAACTTTTTTATTTTTTATTTTTTTGAACTTGTTAGTGTTGATGAACTGAAATTCAGCGGCCCCAAAAAAGGGAAAGGGGGAAAGGCTCCATTAACGCCTCCAAAACCACCTATGAAACAAGCTATACTTTAATAAAGTTGAAACCATCTTTACCGCTCTATATGTCCACATAGAAAATTGGAACAGAGTTCATAGAACTTTTTTACCAGGGCGAAATGACAAGTTAGAGAAGTATCAGAAAAGTTTTAATGGTATCTTATCACTAATTGAGACGGACGTAATTGTTCTTCTCTTATCACCCATGTATTCTTATTCTTTTCTTTTCAATCTCATCGATCTTAGGTTACTCAGAAATTCCATCCCCCTGAGCCCCCTGATGAGTGTAAGTCAGTTCCGGAGTTCACGCCGATATAAAAAGAATCAACAAAAGTTAAGACCATATCCAGAATGCGAAGGCCTTCAGAGGCACTGCAGATATTGTACTGTTCACGGACGGATCCAGCAATCTGGCAACCATCAATTCGTTCCATTTGAAGTAATGAGTAACATTTGACTCTCGAGGGGGCCATGGCCCTTTTACTAATCGATTGTTTATTCTCCTGCATTAAAATTGGAATAATACTCAAATGAACACGCTGGAGCAAATCCTTCCAGAAGAAACAGTCGAATCGATTTCTTTGTACAGATAGCCACTCTAAAACACTTGTACTATCAACGACTTTAAGATTGTCGAGAGATTTTTTTGAGCTAAGTTGCGCCTTCAATGTGTCGGTTCAGCCACTCTTCGTACTCCTCACTCGACGCAGGCGAGGGGCTAGTGCGGGCGGAGTGGAGTGGGAGAGCCGCCCGTCGCGCATATCAGTCCCACACTCACACGCACAACTGTCGCGTCGGCTTTCACTCATTTTTGGCAAGGCATTCTTATCTTCGCGTCGGCTTTCCTGTTTCTGAGTCTTCGTATTTCCCACGAGGTATTGAAGATTTGCGTCGGCCTTGACCGATTGAATAGACCCTTACATTTTTGCATCATTTTTAATTCCATCTCACGCTGCTCGCACTGAGTTTCAAATCTGATGCGGCGCTTGCGGCCAGTTTACCCCCCGCTTGCCGTTTCAAAGGAACAATTTCCAACTGACCAACGCCCGCCCTCCAATTTCCACTCATCAAAACAATTGAATTTGTTTGTCATGCTGATGATTTGTTTTTTTCAGCATCGGCACACTATGGAGCGAGTCAATGGGAAGGGTCGAACATGGTAGCAAGCGCGTCCAATATCATCGCGAAATCACGGTTAATTTGGTCTCTACATGGAGATTCTAATATCGTTTTCGGGTAGTTTTTGATCGCAGATTTCATTTTTGTCGGTAATTTGGTCGGTATTGCGAGTTTCATTTTTTGGCCCCCTGTCCTACCCTTACCATTGACTCGCTCCATAGTGCGGCATGGGTGAGGAGAGGAGAGGGGCTAATCATTCGATGGACACACTTGTATGACTTGAGTCGAGTTCCATCCGGTAGCAGTCCGTCGAAGAGGCAGGGGGAAAAGCTTTAAGGGCTCAGCCCCTCCCCTACCCCCCCGCCCCGACACTCAATCGTAGAAGGGCTAAAAAAGGGAAATAATTGGTAGTTTTACCATATAAACTAGGTGAAAATAATGCAGCGACGACTTGACGCAAAAGAAACAGGTGACCGGAGAATGCTGTAAAACACGCATACAATTTTTTTTTTTTTTTTTTTTTTTTTTTTTTTTTTTTTTTTTTTTTTACATTTTGTCTTGAAAATGGCTGCGATTTGAGCCGAAATGCCGTCACCAATTTTTTATGTCTTTTTCCCCCGTGTTTTTCAGCACGGTTCGCATGTTTCTTTTATCACACCTTAAGCCGCCTCCTTCCCCCCCCAACATTTATAAAAAGAAAGGATGAAGATAAGTGGAAACAGGGGCGTCGCCTGCCATCTGGCAACAATGCAACTGCTCCATTTAAACTCATTAAATATATTGAATTTTCCTTGTGCACTGTAATCACCCTGAATTCGATATTTTACATGAGTTTAAATGGATAGAATGCATTGTTGCCGAGTTGCACGCGACGCCACTGTGCGCACTGTTTAAACATTAGAACATTTTTACCGGTGATAACGCTTGCAGTCCGCTTAAAAGTCCGATTGAGTTCTTTCGCATATGTCGATTTATTTCAAAGTAGCACAAGTATCGTTTCGTTTCTTTCTTTTTTTTTTTTTTTTTTTTTTTTTTTTTTTTTTTTGTTTGGGCGGGAAACGGACTTAAAGAGTTTCTACTCTAAAGATTTCACTGAAAATAGATAAAGACCTTAGTTTAAAAAGGTAAACAAAGACGGAACCTTCAGAATTTCGATACAGCCTGGCTTTTCAAATCGGATTGCTAGACGAACCACATTCAACTTTGTAAGAGTAAAAAAAAAAAAAAAAAAAAAAAAAAAAAAGAGAATGCAAAAATTCGCAAAATGTCTTTCCAGATAATAAAAGTAGAGCGTCTTAGCTTTCTTTTGATACAAAGGAAAGTCGAGTATTTTTGAGTATTTCATGCGAAAGTTTTATTTGAACCTATTGATGTGTTCTGTTTTTCCCCCGAGCATTTCTGAGATTTGCAGATCAATCGATTATGCCGTTCTTTTTTACGATCACAACCTTTTAAATCGCTAAAATTCGCAGAACGTCTTTCCAAATAAAGAATGTAGAGAGTCTCAGCTTTCTTTTGATATAGTGGAAAGCCGAGTATTTTTGAGTATATCATGCAAAAATTTCATTTGAATCTATAAATGTTTATACGTTTTTTTTTTTTTTTTTTTTTTTTTTTTTTTTTTTCATAGTGCGTTTTTGAGAAGCGCAGAACGAACACATCAACTGTGCCTTCTATTTTATCATCACAACTTATAAAATCGTAATAGTTCGCAGAATGTCTTTCCAGATAATGAAAGTAGAGAGTCCCAGCTTTCTTTTGATACACAGGAAAGTCGAGTATTTTTGAGTATTTCATGCGAAAATTCATTTGAACCTATTGATGTGTTCTGTTTTTCCCCCGCGCATTTCTGAGATTTGCAGATTAATCAATTATGCCGTTATTTTTTATGATCTCAACCTTTTAAATCGCAAAAATTCGCAGAATGTCTTTCCAGATAAAGAAAGTAGATAAGTAAATAAGCTGAATTCTGAGCAAATGTCGCGAATCATTTTTCTCCGTGATGTACACAATGAATAATATAATACAGTGTAAGAGGCGCCTTCTGGTAGCAGTGCGTGTTTTGGAGATTTAGTTTTCAGGATATGAATCAAAAATTAAATGCTCGGGTCGTATTGTGTACTTTCGAGAAGTTTTTGAGTACGTGCAATGACACACTCCGACACGCACGTCTACATTTTAAGCGTGCCCATGGAACATGGCACGCTTATTCCGATCGTTTTGCTGCTAACAATATAATACAATGTATACAATGTAATAAGGCAGCCTATGCTTTCCACGTGTATTCCTATGCTGAGTGGCCTAAAGTTGAAAATCGGCTGTTTTTGAATTTTGTGATTTTTTCCTGTCGTGTCTGTTGCGTTTTGAGGACTGCAATGGTACAATTATGAAATCGTACCTTCTAAAGTTTGCAGCAAAAATAGTTGGATTCATTTTAATGCTTTAGTTTTTTTATAATTCCAATAAAACGACGGACTCACCACTTTTGAGGGGTAAGTGGAGTGCGGTGAGGTAATATTTTGCGTTTTATGTTGCCAACTTCGTTGTAATTTTACTCTGCTGTGTTGGTTTTACGATGAATAAATTTTTGTTTGTTTTTATGATTAATTTGTCATATTTGACATTGTTTTTGTGTTATTTTATTACGTTTATTGAATATATAATTGATTTTAAAGTACATTCGGGGTTTTTTCGTCCGGGCGGCCGATAACGAGTCGTTGTGTGATGTTTTTTTTTATTTATTATTGTTTTGCAGCCGGTGATTGTTTGGCTGCATTGGCTGCACTGCGGCTCACCAGTTCACTAATTTGATAATCTTTCTCTGTGAATGTCTAGAGTCAGCTGATATTTTCGAATAGAAGGCGCGAAATAAAACCGATACAGATTATGGTTTTACTTATAGGATACCTTCTCACAAAAGTAAAGCTTCAAGAAGAACCCGCTAGAGAGCGCGGAATGAAGTAGTCACGTTTGTTGCCTTTATTTGATCAGCTGATAAATATTTTTTTTTTTTTTTTTTTTTTTTTTTTTAGCGCAATTTTAACAATCAATCTTTATGGGTTGAAAATGGATCTCATTAAAATAAACAAATTAGATCAGTATTCTTTTAATTTTTTAGTTTCGGGAATTGTTACAACATTAACGCCTGTTCGAAAGTGTAAGCGAAGTTATGGTTTTTGTATTATTTTTTTAGAGGACGAGACAGGCTCAATTAATGGTATTTGTTTTGATGAAAAGGGGTCCATCCAGCTACCATTAGGAGTGCCCCCCCTCAAAAATGGATGAAACTTTCAGGGATGATAGAGCTAAGCATCATCTTTCAGAATATCTGCAGTTTTTTGAATTTGGTCAACTGCGAGCGGGAGTGCAGGGGGTCAAAGTCAAAACCTCCAACGCTCCATAACTTTTGAACGAAAAGAGATATTGACGTGAACTTTGCACCAAAAGATGCGTATTTTAAAGATCTTTCGATTGATGTGCTACAGTGTTTAGTTCAAAAATATTTGACCCTTTTTTTGCATTTTGTTTTACTTTTGAAGTTTCCAAAAATCCGTTTTTTGAGTTTGAAAAATAGGCGCAATGAAGAAATCTGAACGAAAAACTATGGCGGCCATATATGATTTGAGAATTTTGAAAAACTTATGTCAAAAATAAATTCAGCGACCCAAAAAACCCGCTTCCACCAAGTTTCAATGAATTTCATCGATTATTGGTGGAGCAACAAATTTTTTTGTAGAATCGAAAGTCGGAACCCTATTTTTGGCCTAGATTTGAAACTTTGCGCGGTCATAACTCTTGAACGAAACGTTTTTCGGCATCGCGGTTTGCGCCATCTGAAAGCTTATAAAATCAGCTTTCTTCACAGAAGTTTTTTGTTCAGATTTTTACGTTGCGCCTATTTTTCAAACTTGAAAAACGAATTTTTTTCTCTACTTTTAGATTATAAATGAATTTTTACACCTGCATTGAGGGTTTTTTCGAGAAAAGTTGAAAAATGTGTTTGAACCCCCCAGAATACACCCCAAGAGGTTGTCAGGAGCTTATGAAATATCAGAAATGAAAAATTTGGAGTCAATTTTCTGTCTGATTGTTTAAGTGCAAAGTGGTATCACGATACTGTACGATCACTGTCCGATGAGTAAAATAATTGAAATCTAATGCCTTAAATAATATACAATAAATTGACAAATCTTCTCCCATGAACTACATTATAATAAATATATTTAAACCATGTATGCGTAAGCCTTTATGCAAAACTTATTTCTGCAAAACCCAGCAGAGCAGAAGACCAAATGAAACAACTTATGCGCAGATTTTTATGTTTACAATTCACAGGCACGCTTTTCCAATACATGCAATGTATCGGAGCTTCCCTGCTTGTTTTATTTGGAGTCATTTGATGCCTTCACCATATTTATTTTGCTTTTTTAGATTTTCCAGTTGAGATATCAGCGATGAGTTCAGTTTTCTTTGATTTGTCTTCGATGCACACACCTACGGAGTTTGTAAGTGTGTTGGTGGCTTCGTCGCGCACGCACAGAGAATAAACTGAGTTTACACACACACGCTAGTTCTCATCGAATTTGACACGATTTTGACACTTATATTACTACCCTCCCCCCTCTTCAAACCCAGTCTTCATAGCCCAGCATCGCTGCATTGCCAACCGACGGGTGAGAGAGAAGAGATGACTTACGCTGGCTCTCTTTAGTCACGCATGCGCACACGATAGTTTTTTTTTTTTTTACTCAAAATCAGATCTGCTCAGCTCAAGGGTCCCTAGATATAAGAAGGTACTATGGATAGGTTTTTTGACGATCCGCGCTGTAGCTGGACGTTTGAATTTACTTGTATTCAATGGGTGGAATCGGCTTTTTCACCCGGGTTTTTAACTGTATGCCCCGGGTCAAAGTTGTGAACCATTTTTCTTACAGCAATTAGACGTAATGAACAAGAGTTCCACCCGACCAATTTGATTTTACTTTACACAGGTTGTTGAGAAAATCGCTTCTAAATATGACCCTTTCCCCGCGCTCAAGACCGCGTAATGCAGATTTCATATACGGCGCGAGCGGGTTCGCTGCCTCCGGGAGGCCCTCGAAGTGGCTGCATACAGACCTATCGCGGCATGCTTTACCAATACATAACTTGTATTGGAGTTCCCCCGCTTGTTTTTTTTTTTTTTTTTTTTTTTTTACAAAATTTAAAGCTTATAAAAAGTGAGGCAAACAAACCGGAGCCTGTGAGAAAATGTCCATAAGAGATTTCCGTCATGTCTCCCTCCTTGAATTTTGAATATTACCAGTGGCGTAGCGTGCAATTTGGCAACATTGTATTAGTCCATTTAAACCCATGCAAAAGGTCTAATGCGAAGGTGTTCACCTAACACCCAGTAGTTCGATCTTTTTAATGGATTCAAATGGACACATTACAACGTTGCCAAATGCACGCTACGCCACTGAATATTACGTCCTACAAATCCTCTCTATCGCTACAGCTCGTTGGTTATGCCTCAATTTCTTTATCGTGCAAATCCTACCGTTAGAAATAGTTACACCGATGTCTGCGTGTCCAGATGGCCACATTCAAACACTTGCACTTTCGTTTAAAATCAATTTCAAGTGAATTCGTCTCAAGTTTGTTTTTAAGGTTAACGAATAAAGAGGCAAACAAACGGAGCCCGTGTCCATAAGAAATTTCGAACGTGGCTATCTCCTTGAAGTTTCAATATATCATGTCCCCTAAATCTTCTCTATTGCTATAGCTAGCGTTGATTTCATAACCGAATTCAAGTTATTGTCTTTTTCTCTCTCTGCCCACATCTGAGTCCGTGTGTTAGAAAGGGACAAACTAGGTGCAGTCAGGTGATTTTTTCCCCTTCTTCTTTCCGTTTCGAACGTACACTTTCAAATGATCAGAGAGAGAGAGAGAGAGAGAGGAGAGAGAGAGAGAGAGAGAGAGAGAGAGGAGAGAGAGAGAGAGAGAGAGAGAGACGAAGAGAGAGAGAAAACAGAGAGAGGAGAGAGAGAGAGAGAGAGAGAGAGAGAGAGAGAGAGAAAGAGAGAGAGAGAGAGAGAGAGAGAGAGAGAGAGAGAGAGTGAGAGAGAGAGAGAGAAAGAGAGAGAGACAGGGAAAGAGAGAGAGAGAGAGACAATATCTTGGATCCGCCAATGGTTGATTTTTACGCCTGGCAACACTGTCCGTAAGATGAAGGAACAGGGTAAAAACTGCCACTCTTAATGATAAAACGCGGCAAAACAACACAGTGCGAGTTCATTAATCAGTTTGACTTGGCATTTATGAAAATTCCCGAGCAGAAAATATTAAATTACCCACCTTCGACCTCTTCGTTCTCTTTACCTTTCTGCAGCTTCCTCTTAACGTAGTCGATCGATTTTTTACTTACCTCAGGGTAGAAAAGTGCGTTGAAAGAGAATAAAGGAAACCGAAAGTGTAAGAAGAAGACAAACTATAGAAGAGAAAGAAACTGGATAATTGCAGGATCAGATCAGGCGTACTTCCTCGTCAACGGTAAATATTGGATTTTTTAACAGATACTTTCAGAGATCTACATAATTTTTCTTTTCTTCTTTGGAGAAAGCGCAAACCAAGGGCCATGGTTATCAGATCTGACCGTCAGCTTTTGGCCATCTCGGATGGCCCATTGTTTAGAGGCCTTTTATGCAGCACATCAGAATACCCTTTGAACTCACAATCAGAGTTTTGGATTTGTTTAAGTTAAAGACCTACTGCCTGCGTCGCTACATTTCATTAATTTAAAATTAACTAATCTCCTCTTGATAGCAAAAATTACATTGAAAATTCTCCTCGCAATCTTCTTTCAAAGTTAAAAGTGTTGCAATTGTCAAATACGAACGTTTAACCGCAGCTTATGTTTGTTGTTCTGGCAATGCGCACTTCGCGGGATAGTCGAATTCAAGTTCGGGAAACAGGGTTCCCAAACAGTGGGTTTCCCGACCAGGCGCTACCGGCCAGATCTGATAAATATAGACCTTGGCGTTAACCAACAAACTCATGTATTAGCGCCGTATACCTGCATCACATTTAGTTTCAGATGTGGAAGGCAGATCGACCTCATGACCTCTACAATTTTTTGGAGCAATATTTTCCTTTTGAGCGAGCGCATTGGAAAAAAATATTAAAAGTCTATATAAGTTGAAAAAAATTGCAGTGTACTATTTGCGTAGAGCAACAAGTATATTGGATGAATTAGGACCGGGTGGAGTCTCTTTAAATCATCCCTAATTCATTGGGAGGGGGGGGGGGGGGGGTGCGGGTTGGAGGGGGGGGGGTGTTAGAGACGGCCCGTGGCGATCGCTCTTCCCATTCGGCAAACAAAAGGGATAAAAGAGGGGATGGAAGGGAGAAGGAAGGGGGAAAGGAAGAGAGAAAAAAGAAAATAGAGGCAACAGAGGGGGCGAAATCCTACGTCCCCCAGGTTTGCGAGGGCTGGATCCGCAATGCCACAATACTTATCACAATCAATTAAAACATTTCAGGTAGAAGACCCAAAATCTAAATTTTCATCTGACAAATAATAATAATAATAATAATAATAATAATAATATTTATTTGGCACTTTGAGCCAGAAATGGCTATTGTACAGGTCAATAACAGGTCTAATACAGGACAAAGACAAAACTAAACAACAAGAATAAACAATAAAGTAATATAAGGTGGCTAGTAAGAAAACAACAGCATTAGATATACTAAGTGGGTTTTTTAAATAGGATTATCAAAAAACTCCTCCATGGAGTAGAATGGCCTATTTATCAATTTATCTTTTAATTTGCGGCAGAATTGGGTGACGCCCTCTTCCCTAAAAGTTAAAATCGGACCTTCTGATAGGAAATTGAAAATTTTTACCGCATTATTGTTTGGTGTTATAAACTTAGGCGCTGATCTTAAAGGCTGACTATTGTGGAAAGCATGTCGCGTGAAATGGTCATGTTTTAGTCTGATACCCTCAATGGAAATGTCCCCATTTTTTATCGCAGATCCAACCAATGGGTCTGTTGCAAACTTTTGCTACAGCGATAAAAAGTGTTTACTCCAATGTAAAATCGCCTGAAAAGTCCATTGGTGGCATCATAAAGTCATTAAATACAATATTAAACTCACAAGAGGCGTTTATCGAAATCCAAGATGGCGGCAAAATATCGAGGAATCTGAATGTATGCACCGTGATCATCCAAGGATTGCCAACTTTGACAACCTCACTGCAGGTAGAGGTTATGTGTTTATTTACGTTGTGATTGGTTGTGATGGATATTGTGAGGTTGGCTATCCTTGGATGTTCGTGGTGCATGCATACAGATTGCTCGATATTTTGCCGCCGTCTTGGATTTCATTAAACGCATTTTGTGAGTTTATTGTTGCATTTCATTGCTTTCTGATGCCATCATTGGACTTTTCAGGCGATTTTACATTAGATTGCACACTCTATAGCGCTGTAGCAAAAGTTTGCAACAGACCCATTCAAGAACATGTAGATTAAAGACTGTTAATAATTTGTACTTTATGAATAAAGCTCTACAAGGAAAATTATGCGGCTTCCTGTCTATTATTCTGAGTGCTCTTTTTTGAGTTATGAGGAGATCTTTAACTTTTGGAGAGTGACCCCACACAGAAATTCCATATGAGAGCTTGGACTGAAAATTAGCATAATAAAACATTAAAATAGAGCTTTGGTTTACGATGTTTGATAGCTGTCAAACATACACTTAAACTCACAGACTGTATAATCAAAAGCTGAGATAATCCACATTTTCAAAGTTAGCCTGCAGAAAACCGATACTAAAACTGATCATTTTTGTTCGTTGTGTAATCAGGGGCGGACTGGGGCAAAAAGGCCCGGGGTGCTGGGGCTCGGGCTTTGGGGAAAAGGGCCCACATTATGTACTAGTCCAGAGGGGACATGGAGGGGCCCGGGGTGCTGCAGCACCCCGGCACCCCGGCCCAGTCCGCCCCTGGCTGTGTTCTGTAGAAGAATAATAAAAAAAGAAATATGTAAATACTGAAATCTTGCTGATGATTACTGGATGAAACCGCTCCACGCGCCGCCTTCTCATCTGAAACGAGCTCTATATTTTTAATCCGTCGTGAATCGATTGCCTCGGAAGCTTTTATGAGGCATGTGACTTCTTTCATCCAGGATTGAGGGCCAAGGCCTTTGAGAACAATGAGTTGGGGGTATTCTCATTGAATACCCTCACAAAGGAGATGGAAAATGTCGTTTACAACTCGCGCGCGCGTTTGGGTACAAGGAAAAAAGGGAGCACACAAAATTTCTCCGTGCATCGTGCAAGTCCACAAACCGTATTATCGATCATTGTTGCCACGTATGGCGACCAAAGGTGTACATTGAAATTAACGTTCACTCAAAATCAGCTTCCAGATGAACAAAATAATATAGTTTAAGCATATTTTACCGGGGTCTTTTTGAACCCTCAAATAAAGGTGTTTTATTGACCTTGAGATGATTTCTGGGTTATAAATAATATATCATTAACACTTTCCACTTTTGAGACATTTTCTTTTTCTCTTTAATTTTTGTGAGAGAGTTTTTTTTTAAATTATTTTCTTCACATTTTTTTTTTTTTTTTTTTTTTTTTAAATAGAAGAAAACCTTGTGCTGACTTTTGTTGGATACTACCGAAACTAGAGTAGAATTTATCTATTATTTTGTCGAATATATCCGACATCGGAGTGGAAAGAGTTAAATGGACAGGAAAAATATCAAAAATACAATCAGAGTAGGCAAAATTTGTGCTTTATATTGGGGTTTGATCGGAATAGGCAACTTTGTCAAATACCAATGGGTACTTCAAGGGTTGGGTGCAAAATGAACGCTTATGAGGAGTAAAATGTTATAAAAGAAAAAGAAAAAAATATCGGTCCATCAATCAAACTCGGCTGATAGCCCGCAGTATTTCCCAAAAATCATTTTGCATTATTGTATATTTTGTACCAAGTTATTTCAAAAATAGTGCCTAAATATAGCACATAAAAAGAAGAAAAAAATACGTGGCATTTGGAAAGTGACTCGATATTTGCGTTTTCACGAAGTGTGCAAAAAAACTAACGGGCAATTTTTTTCCTTCGTCCAAGAACTTTCACTCTCCCTCAGAATATTGAAAAATCAGCATACCAGTGGCATATGTTTATTGTATATATAGCCACTGTGTATCTCGTTTATTTTGGAAAATACCCCTTGTCACTTGCACGCTTCCGAACTTCCATCGTG
This sequence comes from Trialeurodes vaporariorum, assembly GCA_011764245.1. Classification (NCBI taxonomy): domain Eukaryota; kingdom Metazoa; phylum Arthropoda; class Insecta; order Hemiptera; family Aleyrodidae; genus Trialeurodes; species Trialeurodes vaporariorum. The sequence continues at coordinate 5,514,470 of VMOF01000001.1, forward strand.
CTGTTCGTCCGCTTGCGCTTGGAGCGTTTCGTTATGAAATAAAAAAAAAAAAAAAAAAAAAATGCTGATATTCTCGCGTCGAATACCCTCGCATCAAAGCGTTATGATATGCATCGTTGCCAACCCTAAACTCGCAATTTTTAAGTGTTCGGGGCAAACCATTTTAGTCTAGGTCTGCATATCTACCAACAGGGTTTGTATTGTAAATCACTTTACTGCCACGTTCTAGTTAAGCAGTAGAAATCAAAGTTTTAACTCGCTCAAATTCAGTGGGTAGTTAAATATGCGTACTCCGCGGTGTTCGTATTGCCTATCCTGGTAATTGAAGGCACTCAATGAAGTATGATTTTGCGAATGTAAACGATATGGAGTAGCTTTGCCTGTCAATGAGAGATAGAAATACAAATTCAGTGGATAGTTAATAAATATCCCAGAGACAAAAAGAGACGGAGCACTAACGGCTGCAGCAGAGGCACGCTGAATTCTCGAGGATTCAACAAAACAACAGTCAACGTCACAGTGTGTTGAATGTTGAGCACCCTCCTCTACACTTCCCAGCCTATTCCCCCAGTGTCTAGCGAATGATCACCTTTCAACACCATGCGACATCAAAAGGTGTTAACTGTTATTCTAAATGTTATTTTGTTGGATCTCCAAAAATTCGGTGTGCCTCAAATCTTCCCTATGTATTTTTAGCTTAGTGCTCCGTCTCTATTTGTCTCTGAAATATTCGTACTCCGCGGTGTTCATATTGCCTATCCCGCTAATGGGTCTGTTGCAAACTTTTGCTACAGCGATAAAAAGTGTTTACTCCAATGTAAAATCGCCTGAAAAGTCCATTGGTGGCATTATAAAGTCAATAAATACAATATTAAACTCACAAGAGGCGTTTATTGAAATCCAAGATGGCGGCAAAATATCGAGGAATCTGAATGTATGCACCGTGATCATCCAAGGATTGCCAACTTTGACAACCTCACTGCAGGTAGAGGTTATGTGTTTATTTACGTTGTGATTGGTTGTGATGGATATTGTGAGGTTGGCTATCCTTGAATGTTCGTGGTGCATGCATACAGATTGCTCGATATTTTGCCGCCATCTTGGATTTCATTTAACGCATTTTGTGAGTTTAATATTGCATTTCATTGTTTTCTGACGCCATCATTGGACTTTTCAGGCGATTTTACATTAGATTGCACACTCTATAGCGCTATAGCAAAAGTTTGCAACAGACCCATTGAAGGCACTCAATGAAGTATGATTTTGCAAATGTAAACGATTTAGAATAGCTTTCAATGCCAATGAGAGAAAGAGATATGGAATTAGATTACTCGGGCATGGTATTGAAAGAGTTAATCATTATAAGACGCATATTCGTTCTAATGACTATATCTATCTTACAAAATGTCAATATCTTATTGACAGAAAAAGCTACTCCACGTTGCATGCCAGTATGTATTGCTGTCTTTAACCCTTTGAGGGGCAGTGGCTAGTGCCACTAGCCACCTTTTATTTATTTTTTCCTGAGCTTATGAGACAGTGGCTATTGTAACTAGCCACTTTTTTTGGTTGGTAAGATGTTCTAAAATGGGGAAAAAATATTTTCCACATGGTAGAACAGCGGTAAACATTATTTTTAGACCAGGTAAATGTTGACATTTTGAGATTTTCCCTCCAAGACAGACCGGCTCCCGCTAATGTAGTAATATTTTTTTTTCTGGAAGGTTTAGGCAAATTTTTGAGGCAGATTATGAATTTTGAAAGTATTTTGAACATTTTGAAGTACTAGTGAGTCAAATTTGCTGATTTTGTAATATAATTACAAGCGTTAGAATAAGGTGGCTAGTACCACTAGCCACTGCCCCTGAAGGGGTCAAACAGTGATGCATTGTCTATTTCCAGGTTTTTCGCCTTTTAGAAGGAATTTTAGGGCTCAGATAAGACGTTCAGAGGCTTATTATAACTTGAACTACTTATTCACATTCTAAATTCTTGCATTCAGCCAATAATAGGCCTCGGAGATTCATTGAAGCAACATCGTCGTTTACAGCATTGTTTAGTGTTTTGCCGTTTTACAGCATATTTTGGATTTTTTTCGGTACTTTCATGAAGAATGTAATGCTTTTATTCTATTTATATTATCTTTATAGTCTAGAAAACAACTTGTAAAAATAAAAAAGTCACATCTTCTGTTGCAACATAGCCAATAATCACTTTTTAGCGCAGCTCGAAGCAAAAATGTTGCTCTGCCACACACTAAATTCGGATTAACTTCAAAAGTTACAATTTTTTGGGGTAAACTTTACAGGGCAATTTTGTTCTCTATAGTGTAAATAACAATTTTATGATTTTTTGAGATTTTTTGGTGCTCCTCAAGGTGTCTAAAAAGTTAATTTTAGTCGATCATAGGTCAAAAAGTGCCATTTACGCGTTATTTTCAAGACTAAACCATGCTCAAATAAGTTTCCTGACTGTTATTACAATTTTTTCTCATAAATAATTGTTTGTTTGATTGATTCTGACTTATAGTTGTCATTGTTTGGCCCTTTAAAATTAATTTAAACCTGATTTTCGAAAAAATATGGTAACAAAATTTTCTAGCCCTTTGTGGGGCAGTGGATAGTTACACTAGCCACCTGTTTTCTCCTATACTAGTTTATGGAATTGTATGAAAAATTTTTTGGGGTCTATTTTGACCCTAAGGAACCTAGAAATGCAAAAAAATTAGGGGAAAAATTATTTTCCTTAATTTGCCCCTCAAAGGGTTAAGCCAGAGACAAATAGAGACAGATCTCTAACTGGCTGCAGGAGAGGCGCGCATGTTACATTTTCGTGAATTCAACAAAACAACCGTCGATAATTAATGATGTCACGTGGTGTAGACCTATTTAGTGATGGGGTAACAACCGAAATTGGATCCGAACAAATGCTCTATCTCGCTCATTCTCGTGGATTGGCCCATCAGAAATCAGATCAAAATTTTCGAATGTAAATTCATGCTATAAAACAACCAGTTTTCTCAAATTTTACTGCACCATTAGATTCCGCACTTACCTTAAAGTATCTTTTCACTCCAGCATAATTCGTGAAAGATCACAAGTGAATTTATGATCACAATGGGGCTCTTGCTTTTTGCTGTGAGCAAATGAATACTCCAATATCTGATGTAAAAATCAGCGAAAATCACGAAAATCACACTAAAGAAGTCTGAGACTTCTAAGAAGAATAAAGTCACAAAACTACTATAACGGCGACAGCTTAGTGGCAGTTCAACGCAGGTATTATGGGAGATTCCAGGGGCGTCATTTCGGGTTCGGCTTGGAGGGGGGGGGGGCAAAAATGTGATGACCTATTTTTATTTTTTTTTTTGCTCATCAATATTATTTTAGACACTCTGCAGTCCTGCATATCCCAGATTTGCGGCACTAAATTCCAACAAAACTCGTTAACCCATAACATCCTGAATTGTTTAATTTTTTTTCAACCATTTTCAAAACAATCCTTAATAAAGCAACCCCCAAACCTTTAAAAAAAATTATTTTAATAATTTTAGAATGCCCAAATAAGGCTGATGCCAAATGACATTTAATCTTCAACATCTAATTGCCAATCTATTACCCCCTAATTTAAAATCCCCCAAAAAATTAAAACTACCCTCTAGCTGTAGCCATGTGGCAACGCTAGGATGTTATGGGTTTTTATGACCACCAAATTTTAGTTCAAAACGTTTTTCTTCAAAAAAAAAAAAAAAAAAAAAAAAAAAAAAAAAAAAAAAAAGTGGTCATTCCTTTTTCACTTTTGGCCTTGCTCTCCCCCCCCCCCCACAAATGACGCTACTGGGAGATTCCTATCTAATATGTCACTTTCTCTATGGAAACAGAGATATTTATCGATTTAGATAGCCACTCCAGGCACACTGAAGACCAGAGCTGCCGATTTGCGTAGATTTAATGCCATTTTGAAATTCACCGAAGATTCCACCGGTTGAGAAAAGATTACAGAGTTTAGTTCAGAGTATGTCTGTAATGCGCGAAAATACTACCGTCTTTTATCTTTTCTCAACCGGTAAATTTTAATTAATTAACGGAGTTTCCACCTATTAAGAAAAGATTGCAGATCAGAGTATTTTCGTGCGTTACAGTCATACTCTGAACTAAACTCTGTAATCTTATCGCAACCGGTGGATTCTTCGGTGAATTTCAAAATGTCATTACATCTACGCAAATCGGCAGCTCTGCTGAAGACTAACAATAAAATATAGAGACGCTCTCTTGCAGCACTTGCTCGCCGAGCATTTTTCGCATGCAACACGTTTTCTATTTCCATTGATTTTTAAGTACCACCGATTAAGAGTGCAATTTTGAGAAGCACTGATCCAGCGAAGTTCCGGTGGGTGTCTGATTTTCTCCTAATTAATAGGTGCTCTGAGATTGACTCATCACCTTGCATACCTGACAATCAGTTTGTGTGTGTGAGTTTTTTTTCTGTTTTTCTATTTTTCGGCTCCATACACCGAGTCTGACAATTAAAATCGAACAGTCTCATACCGACGACGATCGAGTTGAGACTGGTTCGACGTTGGTGTTTTATCTTGAAAAAAATCATGGAAGCAAAAAAGAGACATGTTCCGGTTCCGCTTGTCTTTTTAGTGTTCGTTCTTTCGATTTCCGCTCTTGCAAGTGTTTCCACCAGCTCAGCAGTCGGACGATTCAAGAGCTTAAACAGCAGTAAAGATGGTTTACGCGGAGCTCAAGTTATCAGGGTCTCGTTTAAAGACAAAGATGATTTGACAAAATTCGGCAAGCTGGATGAAAGTTTATGTAAGTGTTTCAATTTTAACCCTTAGCTGCAGATGAGCCCAGATCTGGAACAATTACTTTGAAGCCTTATCTAAAAGTAGGGGACTTGAGTTGTACTGTCGCTGCATGGTGGGTCACATGTGGAACAGATACTAAACGAGGAAGAATTGTCGATTTTGTCCTAGAGCGCGCAGAACAGGATAGAGAACGTGCAGAGTGGTTGAAAATAGCTTACTGAAAATCTGATTGAGATTTTCCGATTTTCATTTTTATGTTTGGGAGTAACGCAGGGGTACCATATACAAAAAAAAAACAACTATTGAAACTTACTAACTTATTTTTTACTACTTTAATTTTTTTTTTTTTTTTTTTATACATATAGCCTGAAATCTTTATTTTCAATTGCATGGATACCTAAATGCGGGTAAGGCCATATTTGGAACAATTAATATTCAGGCTCTTTACCATTGAAATATAATGGAAAGAATTTTTTCACGATTTTTCCCTGTCTCAAGGATCAAAATTGTACTGAAAAAAATTATTTTATTGAAAAAAAAAAAAAAAAAATCATGCAGTAAAGGGTTAAGAAAACATTTTTCCCCCTTCAGTCAACTTGGGCTTAGAAGAACGAGTTGAAAAGATACGAAGAAGGAAAGATGAAACAAAGCAGAGAGATATCAGCATATCCATGGTCCATCCGAAGTGATCCAATCTGAGTTCCTCATCATTTGTTGTCATTTCGGTTGGTATTCAAACCCGGTAGAGCCTCTGGGTTAGCGGTCAGTTCCGCTGACCACCAGACTACAGAGACCGGTGAGAATGAAATACTTCGAGCATGAAAATAGAGTTTATCGCGCTATTTCTGTCAGTCACATATCGTATTTTTTGGTAACGTTGTATATAGTGTTCGTCTGAATGCATGTGTTCGTAAAGGACGTGGAAGTCGAGGATCGATGTTCACCGACTACCCAAATGCTCGATCTTTTTCGAGGGCTTACTTGAGCAAAGTGCAACGCTGCTAAATGCACGCTACACCATTGATTTCTTTGGCAGGTACGGCGCGGCAATTAGGTATTACTGTTGGAAAATGGGGCTTTTGCAAACTTTTGCTGTGAGCAAATGAATGGTCCATTTTAATGTAAAAACCAGCAAAAATCGAAAAAATCACACTGAGAAAGTTTAAAATTCAGTAATAAACCTACATAATTACATAAATAGAAAGATCGTAATGGCGGTTCGACGCAGGTATCATGAGATTCGTATCTAATAAGCCACTTTCTCTTTGGAAACACAGAGGTATGTCTCAATTTAGATAGGAATCTCCCATGATACCTGCGTCGAACCGCCATTAAGCTCGATTCTGAAAGTGAATTCCGTAGTTTTTTAGTGTACTCATCATCATTTTTATAGGTTTTTATGCAAGAATCGACTCTTCATTCCCGTGTAGCAAAAGTTCGCAAGAGCCCCATTAGAAGAATAAGACCAACAATTTAATCAAATTTATAGGATGGTCGGTTAAAAAGGAAGTATTTCATTTTCTTTAACGTTTGCTTTATTGCAGGTAATAAAAAACGGTAAGAAGAATGTTGTGCGTAACACTTTAAGCTTTAAAACTATCATTTCAAATTTTCCAAGTTTTTTCATATGAATTTCTCGGAATCTTTCTTATCTGAACCCATCTCCCTTTAGCGGGATAAGCAAAATTCTACGCGCCTGCGCAGTCTGATCTTTGAATTCATTGGATAAGATATTGGTCGACTAGATAAATGAAAGTCCGCTATTGATTCCTCTAAAGCAGTGTTGCCAGATCGAGGGTAAAAAGCCGTATCGTCCCCATTTAAATCAACGTAAAGTGTACGGCTTTTTCCCCTCAATCTGGCAACACTGCTAAAGTGTTAATCGTAAAAGTAGATCTCTGTAACCAAGTAAGTATCCCTCCGCTACATCCGGGAAGCTATCGGCTTGTTTCAAGCAGGTTAGATGGATCAATAGCAACCTTCAAACTCTCCAATCTAGCCAATTTTACCAATTTAAAATATTAGCCCACTGATTTAGCGCATCTCAATAATGTAATGCAAATTTGGAAATCAGACTGTTCAGCCTCATTAAACAGAGGTAAATTATGTCTCCAAACTGTGTCTATTGGAATTGATCCAAGAGTCAGGGCCAAAGGATCAGACCCGGATTCCATATACGTCCTCATAATGACATCTAAGAAATGTGTATTTAAAAAAAAAAGAAAAAAAAAAACACCTTTGTTCTCAGTTCAAGTACATTCATTTCCCAAATTTCCAATTTCTCAATTTCTAACCCTTTGCAACTGCCCCGTCTCTGATTCAACTGAAAAAAAAATCAAAAAGACAAACAAATCTGAAACAGAAAAAAAGGCTTGAAAAGATTGAAAAAAGAAAAAGAATTAAAAAAAAAGTTTTGCAGAGGTTACATTCATCTGCATTCGAACAGAATGCTCTGTTCGTAGGTTCAATGATGAATTTTAACTCTCCACTTTTATTAGGTACTCTCTGATTTTATTACTTTAAATAAAGATGAGTGACGCGCACATGCATGAGCTCGGATATGGCTGTGAATCGTTTCAAATATTCCTAATCGTTGGAAAACTTGATATTTTTTTTTGTTTACACGCAACATTTTCGATAAAAGGAAATTTGCGTTGTTTCTCATGACTGATGGATCTGAGAAATAGTCCATGGAACTTTTTGACCACAGTTGGACTGACGAAAAGTCTACAAAAGCATTTTACAAAAATGCTTTAAAAAAAAAAAAAAAAAAAAAAAAAAAAAAAAAAAAAAAAAAAAAAAAAATGCCTTAATTGACAAACGATTTCCTCTGTCAGTGGCGGATCGTGGGTCAAAAAAGTGAGGAGAGGGGCTTGAAAGTGAGAACATTTTTTCTTTTTTGCTTTCCGAAACCCTGAGGCGAGCCCGAGACTTCGGGAACAAGTTGGAGGGGGGGTTTCCAGCCCTTAAAGCCCAATACACGGTCAGCCACTGTCCTCTGTCATGTGCGCTTTTTTTCCAGTGAACAAACTTGGGCAGATTGATAAAAGGCCATAGTTATAATGCCGTCTTGCCATTATTCTATGGCATTAATCACCGAGATCTATAGTTGAGATGCTTTGAATTAATTTTTCAACTTGAAGAGGTACATTGGAAGTTTAGCTTGATTACCTCGGATGAGTCCTGGTAAAAAATACGTATACGGATTCCAGTGTTTAGTTTTATGTTTGTTTTTTTTGTTTTGTTTTTTTTTTTATAAAGAAAATGCCCCCCCCCCCCCACAGTGCAGCGACCTGTGGACAAAAGTCAAAAAACCGACCATCTTGTAGGGTTTTTTGGTCTTTTCTAATGTAAAGGGGGGTAACCAATGGGTCAGTAGCGGCCCGTGAGATTTGGCAACCATGCATTTTTCCCACTTAAACTTAGGTAAAAAATCGATTCAAGCGGAGGCTGGCAGCCTCCTCGAGTTTCGATTGTTTTCCATGTATTTAAATAGGATAAAAACACTGTTGCCAAATCGCACGAGCCGCCACTGCAATGGGTAAGTTTCCGGCATTGGTTCTCTTTAATTGCAAAATCAACGGATGTGGCGACAATGGGAAGATAAGAGATCGTCGCTTCAGATTTGGCGACGCGCATTTAAGTTACGCAGTGGCGCTACCCTAGATGAGTCAGATCACGAAGACAAATGTCGGAATAACGACAACTATGGATCTCTCCACTTCCGATAAGTTATTTCTTCAAGAAAATAAGTTTGTTCACTTATTTAATTGAAATAGTTCGCTTGTTAAAGCTATTTTGGAAAAAAAGGTTAAATTTGCCGGTTTTTTCAATTATTCAAAATGTTTGGAGACGTGTATAAAAAATATAACGAATTATAACGCCCCCATTTTCACATTTTTTGTAGCCCAAACTATGAGGATTCAGAATATTTGTTCAGATTTTGCGCAAACTTGCGCATAATCTCACAGCTTTAGTTTGAAATGTGCCGGTTTTACCATACTCCCTTAAAATCGTGTTTAACCTGAGCTCATAGTAATATTCATAATTCTTCTGAATTAGTTGGTATGGAGAGCAATAAGGGCTTGAGACCTTAATGAAACAATGAGTTGTGGTAACAAAGTCGTCTTGTACGATTCTATTGCTTAATAATCCCTCTTGTGATTCTCATTTCTTTAAATTGCGAAGTAAATGTTCTTAAATCAGAATAAAGAACTGATAGAAATAAGAGAAGAGGCAGAGTATTTTCTTCGAAACATCTTGGCTAGGTACCTAATAAACAGCCTACTTGAGACTGAAATAATTAATGCTGCATTAAAAAACTGAACTTGACGAGTAAATAAAGCAGAATGAACATCTTCAGGATTTAACGATGACATGCTATAATAATTAAGTCACGAATTTGCAAGTGTTATATTTTGGCAACTTAGAGGTACGAGGGTGGATTTTAAAGTAAGTTTACCTATTTTTTTCTGAGAGACTATTAATGTTAGAAAGAAAACAAAACCAGCGTTGGAACGAACATACTCTCAGCTTTTTAACGATTTACAGTTTTTCAAATTTGGCTCATGCGTAGCGGAGATATCGTGGATTTTCCACACTCGCCTCTCCTTCAAACGTGCCCACCTTTTACGCGCTGCGGAGCTTCACAGAAAACATGAGTTGAAGAATTTGAAAAAGTAAAATAGAGCTATTATTTTATTGAAACAAGTTATAACATTGTTGTGAGGCATCTCACCTCATTTTTTGACACAGCCAATCGCTAGATTCTTGAATTTTTCAAATCGGTGCAACAATTTCTGTAAACAGCCGTCGTAAAATTCTTTCCCCATGCTTCTGAACCAGGTTTTGACGCAAGCTGCTAATCCAGCTTCAATTCATGATGTCTGCACTTTCAGTATTGACCGAAAGTTTGAAGATCAATACAAATTGGATCATTTTATCAGTAGAAGAGTAGTCTATTCAGTTAAAAACATGCACTCAGGTGTTATTGAGATGTCTGATCCGGAGATAAGCGCATCGCCTGCCGAAACTCGCTGTCTTCTGTAGAGCGTGAAAAGGTTGGCACGTTTGAAGGAGAGACGGGTGGGAAAAATTCACGATATCTCCGCAAAGCGTTGGTCAAATTTGAAAAACTAAAGCTCGTTAGAAAGCTGGAAGTACGTACGTTTCAACGCTGGGTTTTTTTTTTTTTTTTGGCATTGATAGTTTCTGAGGAAAAAAATAGGTAAACTTACTTTAAAATCCACCCTCGTATTTTTGCAGTTGAAAAGGAGGATGCAAAATGGAAAGTATCTATAATATGTTTGACATTTTGATACTTTTAGCATAAATACGGATTAATCTAGGAGAGAATTATTTCACTCTACTGCCTGAGAAAAGGCCGTAAAAAACCCTTTAATTTCATTTGACAATGCATTGCCGCAATGGTGAAACTCAATAGGTGAAGGTTGAAGTTGTGTGATTACAGTCACCTCGCCACATACATCCACGTTCGCGCCTCAACACTCTCGCTACAATTAAATCAATATATATTTATTACATAATTTGTTTCAATATCTTTTGAGGAAGACTAAATTTTACTTTCCTTAATAATTTGTGAAGTCGTTTACGCTTTGTTCACGTTTTTTTTACTCATTTGGTGAGTTTTTTTTTTTTTTGAGCTCGTTGTTTTACTACCAAGCTCACATTATGTTTTATCTAATAAATAATCCAGTTGCATCCTCAACAAGGATATCTGATTTTTGATAACTAGTAGTATAGTTTTTATTTTTTGTCAGTCCGACAGAAAAAAAGAGAAAAAAAGAAAAAAAAAGGGAGTTGCAATTCAACAGTGTTTTCCAGATTGAAGTGGCATGTACTATCAACGATTTTAAGATTGTCGCGAGATTTTTTCGAGCTAAGTTGTGCCTTCAATGTGTCGGTTCGGCCACTCTTCGTACTCCTCACTCGACGCTGGCGAGGGGCTAGTGCGGGCGGAACGGGCGGAGTGGAGTGGGAGAGCCGTCGCATATCAGTCCCACACTCACGCTCACTCACACGCACAACTGTCGCGTTGGCTTTCACTCATTTTCGGCAAGGCACGGCACTTGTTATCTTCGCGTCGGCTTTCCTGCTTCTGAGTCTTCGTATTTCCTACGAGGTATTGAAGATTTGCGTCGGCCTTGACCGATTGAATAGACCCTTACATTTTTGCATCATTTTTAATTCCATCTCACCTGCTCGCACTGATTGTGAGTTTCGAATCTGACGTGGCGCTTGCGGCCAATTTACCCCCTGCTTGCCGTTTCAAAGGAACAATTTCCAACTGACCAACGCCCGCACTCCAATTTCCACTCATCAAAACAGTTGAATTGGTTTGTTATGCTGATGATTTATTTTTTTCAGCATCGGATGATGGGTGAGGAGAGGAGAGGGGCTAATCATTCGATGGACACACTTGTATGACTTGAGTCGAGTTCCATCCAGTAGCAGTCCGTCGAAGAGGCAGGGGGAAAAGCTTTAAGGGCGCACCCCCCCCCCCCCCCGCGCCCCGAAACTCAATCGTAGAAGAGCTAAAAAAGGGAAATAAAAGGTAAAAAAAAGAAAAAGAGAAAGCAAAAATTCGCAAAATGGCAGGGGGAAAAGCTTTAAGGGCTCAGCCCCCCCCCCCCCCCCCCCCGCGCCCCGAAACTCAATCGTAGAAGAGCTAAAAAAGGGAAATAAAAGGTAAAAAAAAGAAAAAGAGAAAGCAAAAATTCGCAAAATGTCTTTCCAGATAAAGAAAGTAGAGTCTCAGCTTTTTTTTGATACAATGGAAAGTCGAGTATTTTTGAGTACATCATGCGAAAATTTCATTTGAATCTATTGATGCTTACTATTTTTTTTTGCATTTCTGAGATGCGCAGAAATAATAGATCAATTATGCCGTTCTTGCTTATGATCTCAACCTTTTAAATCGCAAAAATTCGCAGAATGTCTTCCCAGATAAAGAAAGAATAGAGTCTCGGTTTTCTTTTAATACAATGGAAAGTCGAATATTTTTGAGTATATCATGCAAAAATTTTATAATAAAATTTTATTGGAATCTATCTATGTTTATTGTTTTTTTCCCGTGTGTTTCTGAGATGCGCAGAAAGAACAGATCAATTATGCCGTTCTTGTTTATGATCACAACTTTGTAAAGCGCAAAAATTCGCAGAATGTCTTTCCAGATAATGAAAGTAGAGAGTCTTAGCTTTCTTTTAGGAAAGTCGAGCTTTTTTGAGTATTTCATGCGAAAATTCATTTGAACCTATTGATGTGTTCTGTTTTTCCCCCGTGCATTTCTGAGATTTGCAGATCAATCAATTATGACGTTCTTTTTTATGATCTCAACCTTTTAAATCGCAAAAATTCGCAGAATGTCTTTCCAGATAAAAAAGTAGAGAGTCTCAGCTTTCTTTTGATACAGTGGAAAGTCGAGTATTTTTGAGTATATCATGCGAAAATTTCATTTTAATCTAAGTATAGATGTTTATACGTTTTTTTTTTCATAGTGCGTTTTTGAGAAGCGCAGAACGAACACGTCGCAACTGTGCCTTCTATTTTATCATCACAACTTATAAAATCGCAAAAATTCGCAGAATGTCTTTCCAGATAATGAAAGTAGAGAGTCTCAGCTTTCTTTTGATATAAAGGAAAGTCGCGTATTTTTGAGCATTTCATGCGAAAATTCATTTGAACCTATTGATGTGTTCTGTTTTTCCCTCGCGTGCATTTCTGAGATTTGCAGATCAATCAATTCTGCCGTTCTTTTTTATGATCTCAAACTTTTAAATCGCCAAAATTCGCAGAATGTCTTTCCAGATAATGAAAGTAGAGAGTCTCAGCTTTCTTTTGATACAAAGGAAAGTCGAGTATTTTTGAGTATTTCATGCGAAAATTCATTTGAACCTATTGATGTGTTCTGTTTTTCCCCCGTGCATTCTGAGATTTGCAGATTAATCAACTATGCCGTTCTTTTTTATGATCTCAACCTTTTAAATCGCAAAAATTCGCAGAATGTCTTCCCAGATAAAGAAAGTAGAGAGTCTCAGCTTTTTTTTGATACAATGGAAAGTCGAGTATGCGAAAATTTCATTTGAATCTATAGATGTTTATACGTCCCCCCCCCGTGTGTTTCTGAGATTCGCCGGCTGATGTATGATTCGTGTCCACTATATTTGATTAATTTGAGGACCCAAATACCCTTTAAAAGGTGCTTTATGGTCATATATGATGCTATTTTCTTGCTCCTTGTACCTCTAATTTGTCAATCTCACAATCAGACCTTCTTTCAATCATCTCCCAATATACTTTTTGGAGGTTTTCGGGCGCTAGATTGCCGAAATTACTCACTATGTGTAACGGACGAAATTACAATTTTTGCTCAAAAAATTTTGCTCTTTGTTTACTGCGACATATATCTAGTTTATCCAAGGTACGCACTGTCCGTCGAGAATGCTTAACAGATGCCAACCTTGCTACCGGTAGCCGAAGAAGGAGCGACATACAGCGGGTGGGAAAACGCACGCACACCCCCACCCACTTTTTTACTGTTTGATATTTTGAGACGCGGTTTTCGGCATTCTTTCTCACGTCGAACGGCTACTGGGCTACTCTTCTGGGGCTATTTTGCATGCCACCCTCTAACATGAAGCTTTTTCTGTTTTTTTTTTTTACTCTATGAGTTGAATAAGGTTCGTCTAGCAATCCGATTTGAAAAACCAGGCTGTATCGAAATTCTCAAGGTTCCGTCTTTGTTTGCCTTTTTAAACTAAGGTCTTTATCTATTGTCAGTGCCATTTTTAGAGGAGAAACTCTTTAAGTCCGTTTCCCGCCAAACAAAAAAAAAAAAAAAAAGAAGAAACGAAACGAAACGATACTTGTGCTACTTTTAAATAAATCGACATATGCGAAAGAACTCAAGCGGACTTTTAAGCGGACTGGAAGCGTTATCCCCGGTAAAAATGTTCTAATGTTCGAACAGTACGCTCAGTGGCGTCGCGTGCAATTCGGCAACAATGTATTCTATCCATTTAAACTCATGTAAAATATCGAATTCAGGGTGTTTACAGTGCACAAGGAAAATTCGATATATTTAATGAGTTTAAATGGAGCAGTTGCATTGTTGCCAGAAGGCAGGCGACGCCACTGTTTCCAATTATCTTCATCCCTTCTTTATATAAATGTTTGGGGGGGGGGGGAGGCTTAAGGTGTGATAAAAGAAACATGCGAACCATGCTGAAAAACACGGGGGAAAAAAGACATTAAAAATTGGTGACGACATTTCGGCTCAAATCGCAGCCATTTTCAAAGCAAAATGTAAAAAAAAAAAAAAAAAAGTTGGAACTTGCAACACTGGAACAGTGTTAGCAAAGAGAGCATGAGTGTCGGCCGTAAATCATTGTAAGTGTGGAGTTCCATATTGATACTACAAAACTGCGACAAAGTCAATCGCAACGCTGCATTTGTGTTTGTATAACAGTGATCGCTGTAAAAATAACTTGATAGGTCAAAGTGGGAATGAAAATTTACTTATAGCGTGTTGAAACAGTTGTTCACGAGGCGAGGTGAATACTGTGGTTTTGAAAATCGATTTTGATAGTGATAGTTCCTTTAAAATCGGATGACGCAATACCAATCCTAGCAAGCCGCAAAGTCTAGTTTAGTTATTTGGGACTTTTTTAGATTTCTCTCGCCTGAACCAAAGTCATCAGGAAGGAAATTCTTAATACCAATCCTAGCAAGCCGGAAAGTCTAGTCTAGTTATTTGGGACTTCTATAGAATTTTCCTCGCTTGAACCAAAGTCATCACGATGGAAATTCTTCGTCTTTATGGTTTCAGCTCTTTTTGTCTCAGATTAAAAAATGAATGTTAATATTGATCAAATGTCATCCGACACTCATCAAGGCCCTTAAGGAACGTAATATGAATTTGAAAAAAGCTCATTCGATTTTTAAGGGAGCTTAAACGGTCCATGAGAGACGAAATTCGCGGATACAGAGTATCCACAGCTTATTTCAATGTTCGATCTGACAAGACCGTGCGCCTTTGAAAAATCGATATCTCGATAGTGAATCAATGTATTGCAATTCGGTTTGCACCGGTCGAAAGCGCTTGCTTGTGACTGACAACCTCGAAAATTTCAGATCCATCCGAGTTTATTTAATGACCTTACAGGACCTCTCGCGGCCGCAGTTAGACATTTCTTGTCAGAGTTACGCTGAAACGGGGAGTAGTTTGATATTTTTAATAAGTCCCCCTAAGATGATATTTTTTGGCTCGAAACTGCATTGAGCCCTCTCGGGACATCATTGGGACCCGAAAAAAAGCGGAACCGATATAATAGGGCACACGACTGGTTCGTGAGAGACGAAATTCACCTTTTTCCAGCCTCCAGCGCCCCTCTAAGGTCGATCTGACAAGACCGCACGCCTTTGAAAAATCGATATCTCGAGAACGAATCGATGGATTGCGCACTGCGGTTTGGATTGGGCGGTAGCTTCAGCTTTTAGATAATTCTTGAAAAAAATTCAGATCCATCCAAGTTTTTAAACGGATCTTATGGGACCTCCCGCGGCCGCAGTTAGACATTGTACGTGAGACTTACGCTGGAGTTGAGGCCACGCCCCCCCCCCCCCGATATAGACTTTATCGGTCCGACATTTGTCAGGGCCCTTAATGAACTTCATGTGAACTCAAAAAACTCACATATGACTTCTCACGGCGCATGCTAGGTCCATGAGAGTCGAAATTCGCGGATTTTAGAGAATCTTTGATTTCTGACCCTATACCGCGCGCCTTTGAAAAATCGATATCTCGAGAGTAAATCGATGTATCGCAATTCGGTTTGGACCGATCAAAAGAGTAAGCTTACCGGTACTCGCCGTTAAAATTTTGGATCCATCTGATTTCATTTTGAGACCTTACTTGAGTTACTTGGACCCCAGTTGGAATTATTTTTTCGGAGTTACGCTGGCAAGGGGTCGCTCCCTCTCTTGGAAAACTGTGGAGGGGGCCCTTTGCTGGGGCATACATTCTATTTTTCACTTTTTTTTTTTTTTTTTTTTAATTTTATATTTGTGTCTAATCTAAGTTGGGGGAGGAGGAGGAGAGTACCTGCAAGTCAACCGGCAATTTACTTTTGATAGTGGCTGCGGGTCGAGGGTGCGGATTGCGGACTTTTAACTTGTTGTGGGGTTTACAGGGTGGCCGTGTCTAAACTTATGAGAAAAGAAGGCAACCACAGACCGGAAGAACGTTCAATTTCTGGTTCAGAGACCATGGACAAAGACATGGGCACCCGCAAAACAATTGCCCGGAGGGGCAACTTTTTGAATGTCAATGGAAGGTCTAGGGGACACCACCTAGAGACGGGCAAGTCTAGAGAACCCCCCCCCCCCCCACTTCCGCCCAAAATAGAAAATAAATCAATTATCCTTCCAAATGGTAGAAATTGTAAGTGATTGTAGCATGTAGTTGTATCAAAAGTAATTCTATTTTTGACGTGTTTGATATTATGAATAAAGTGACAGCATCAGATGATAGAAATAGTAAAAAGCTGAGTACAACTATTCCTTCTTTATTTTCATTGTCCTGATGAATTCTAAGAGTTAACCTATTTAAATTAACAAAACCAAAACTCTTGCCTATACATTCTCTAATCATGTAATTATCGACCAGAGGATTCTGAATTTTCAAGGAAGTTCGCAAAATTCTCGTTGCCAACGGTAGTTGCCAATGTAGACACGTTCATACTAGTAGATTTTAAAACTTCTTTCGGCGAGGGAGATGACGGGTGGGAAGGATGATGTCGTCTGAATCAGGAGGGGGTGGGGTAAAAATCAGGGGGAGGTCTAGATCTGGGGGGGAGAGGGATCCTGAAACTGGGGGGCGAGCTGTATAGTGGCAAGGGGTGGTTGGGCACCACTGCTTAGGGGGGGGGGGGGGGGGGCTACTTCCCGCCCTGCCCCCCCCCCCCTAAATTACGCCCCTAATTAAAATTGTAAAGTAAACTAAGAATAAAGTTTGTTAACTCTTACTCCTTTCGTTATTATTTGATCTTCGAATGTTCCGATTCTTTTTTATTGTAAAGTTTTGATTTTTCTGAATTAGGGGGGGGGGCGCCCATTGACAGATAAGGGAGAAAGGTAAGTGTAGGAATTTGCACGGGAATCCGGCGTAGTGTGCCGCAAAAATTACTACCAATGGCGGATCCAGAAAATTCTTTTAGGGGGGGGGGGCTTCACGCCTATGAATTTTCAAATTTGCAGGGAGGAATTTATGGGATTTTTTCTGTTGAAAAAAGGCAAAGGCTACCGTGAGTTGGGGGGGGGGGGGCGTGCCTTTCCCGAATCCGCCGCTGATTACCATGTAACACTGGGCCACGATGACCGATGTCGCATAAAACCAGGTAGAAGACCCGTGGCGGGCGTGGCATCCGTGATGGCTGTGAAATTGGGATGAAGTAGATGGACACACATCATTCATGCAATCTGCACAACGCGGCAAGCAACTGTTGTAGGCGTAGGTGCAGTAGTTCGTGGGGAGGGCAAAGGGGACGGGAGGTCGTCGCAAAACCATGGACGAAGATATAACTAAGGACTGCCGACTGTTGTTAGTCCTGTTTTGCTCTCGACCCCAGCGCTCCAAGCAGCGGTCAGCTGAACTACTCTTTCAAGTGAGCGATCCTGGCGATGTGTCCATGCTCACATGCTGTGCTACTGCTAAAACCGTTGTTGGAGTTGGTCTGTTATGGCATGGCTGTCAACTGTTGTCGGCGACCCAAGAGGATCAGATAACTCAGTATCTCAATGGAAGATCGAAAGCAAGGGAAATCCAGAATCAACTTTGGACAAGGTAACAGAAATCATCAGCAAATTAAAAGAGTCGCCTGATCTCTACTAATAAAACAAATGTCTATGTACTCTTTCTTGTTTGATTCCGTTTTGAGGTTAACTGTGGTGTATAGTATTTCAGTCCTTGATTAATCATTTTCGACAATTCAGGAATCTTTCAAGAAATACTCCAGACGTTTGCTTTTTAGCGGATTTTGCTTCCTTTTAATTCGCTGATCATTTGTTCCCTTCGTTCAATCGTGATTCAAATTACCTACACGGTATACATTTGCGGGAAGGCATGGGAGAAAGGGAGCCGGAGCGGCCACCGCTGCAGCGGTTCGCTTTTAGTTGACCCTTACTGCTGCTTGGAGCGCTGCGGTCGCGCTCGAAAACACGCTAACAGGTTTTAACACGGGCGGAGATAGGAAGTCGGCAGTTCTTAGTTATATCTTCGTCCATGGCTCGGAATGGTCTTAAAATTTTCCTTAGGATTTGATCTAGAACGCAACGTTCTTACATTTTCGAAAAGTTAACTCTAGCTCTCGCAATTAACGATTAAAGGCGGAAAAAGCATGGTTTCAGGACCGCGGAACAGTGGCGTTATCTAGTGGATGAGAATCTTACTACAGGTCGCTGAGGATTCACCTTAAAACGCAACGCCGATCGCGTTCCCCAAACGAACTCTTTTAGCGGACCGAAACATCAACAATAACAGGATTGGAAATTTGAAATCATCTAAATGCATTTTAAATCGCAGAATACACGAAACATGGACACAATCCTCTGATATAAAACCCCAATATCTCATACAGAAAATTTCGTTGAAGTCTGATCCAAATTAGTAACGTAATTACATTCCCAAAAATGCTTAACCTCAATCTTGGCCAAAAACTCCCGCCACAAAGAAAAAGCGACAAATTGGGAGGACACCGGATTGGCGGAATCACATGGGTCAATCGGTCCTCGAGGACCCGTTCTCGATACTGAAACCAAGCGATCCCCCGAGCGGACCCCCGAACCATGCCGTTCCTATAAGAAAAGCATTATTGACCTTGTAGAAACGATTTCAATAGAGCATGACACTCATGCTCTAAAAAAAAAAAAAAAAAAAAAAAAAAAAAAAAATTATTTCAAAATATTTGTTTGCGTGTTTTACAGCATTCTCCGGTTCACCTGTTTCTTTTGCGTCAAGTCGTCGCTGCATTATTTTCACCTAGTTTATATGGTAAAACTACCTTATATTTCCCTTTTTAGCCCTTCTACGATTGAGTTTCGGGGCGCGGGGGGGGGGGGGGCTGAGCCCTTAAAGCTTTTCCCCCTGCCTCTTCGACGGACTGCTACTGGATGGAACTCGACTCAAGTCATACAAGTGTGTCCATCGAATGATTAGCCCCTCTCCTCTCCTCACCCATCATCCGATGCTGAAAAAAATAAATCATCAGCATAACAAACCAATTCAACTGTTTTGATGAGTGGAAATTGGAGTGCGGGCGTTGGTCAGTTGGAAATTGTTCCTTTGAAACGGCAAGCAGGGGGTAAATTGGCCGCAAGCGCCACGTCAGATTCGAAACTCACAATCAGTGCGAGCAGGTGAGATGGAATTAAAAATGATGCAAAAATGTAAGGGTCTATTCAATCGGTCAAGGCCGACGCAAATCTTCAATACCTCGTAGGAAATACGAAGACTCAGAAGCAGGAAAGCCGACGCGAAGATAACAAGTGCCGTGCCTTGCCGAAAATGAGTGAAAGCCAACGCGACAGTTGTGCGTGTGAGTGAGCGTGAGTGTGGGACTGATATGCGACGGCTCTCCCACTCCACTCCGCCCGTTCCGCCCGCACTAGCCCCTCGCCAGCGTCGAGTGAGGAGTACGAAGAGTGGCCGAACCGACACATTGAAGGCGCAACTTAGCTCGAAAAAATCTCGCGACAATCTTAAAATCGTTGATAGTACATTGGCAGGAGGTATACCGTGAGATTTTTCTAGGCCCTATGATCATCCCTCTTTCGAAAAAAATAATGTATATACGTGTAGTATTTCATTGTCTTAGCCTAAATATATTTTTGATACCATCCCACCAATTCGTCAAGTAAACCGATAGAAAAAAATGTATTTTACTATGACAGAAAAAGGCGTCAAAATAATGCTTGTAGATTCTTGGTGATTCTGCGGCCCTCCTGCCCACCTTCGAGATACCGTTCAAAATTGTAACTTTCCCAGTGTTTAGCTTAATAAATTACCTACATTTTGCCCAAGTTTCAAGTCTTTATCTGCTTTCGTTAAAAAGTTATGACTTTTGTCCGTATCTCCCATAAGGTCAAAGCGCTGTGCCCCCCCTCCCTTGAGAAATTGTATCCTCTACAGTACACGGACGGGATTATTTTTTGACCCAACTATACAATTATACTCCGTTTTTTAATTTCCCAGATTTTGACATCCTTCATCACAGTCATTCGGACGCAGACATCCTTGTCAGACGGTCTGCTCTGAGTTCTACTTTAGAACACTTAAAAGATTCAAAGTTTGAGTATAAAGTTCTGGTCGAGGATGTCCGAAAGAAAATTGATCTCACAAATTCCACTGCTCATCGTAGAACTGGTAGGTGTCGACTTTTTCTTCACCTTAATTTTGTTAATTTATTATTTGTTTTACTTTTATCATCATGGGGGATTCCCGTCTAATTTTTCTCTTCAGAAAAACACAGAGGAAAGCCTCATACTAGACAGGAATTTCCCATGGTACCTTTGTAGAGCTATGCACCATTACGCCTTCAACTTTGAAGTAATTTTGTGAGTCTATGAGTGAATTTCATAAAGTTTTAATGCACCGAAAAAAAAGATTAGTGAAATTAACCATACGATAGTTGATTTTGGCACCTGCTAGATGTTATAGTAAACTTGACCAGAAGTATGGTACATTTACCGATACTTTAAGTAAATTCGGCATGCAATCAGGTAACATCACCTAGTACCTAGTCAAAACATAGTATACTTTTGGTTAACATTGCCATAACATCTAGCAGGTGCCAAAATCAGCTATCGTATGGTTAATTTCACCGTAGTTTTTTTTCCGTGTGTCATGATCGTCGTAATTTTCGGTGGATTTTACTCAAGAATCAAAGATTCAATCGCACGTAGCAAAAATTAGAGCCCCATTTCTCAGATTTACGACTGAGACAGAAACTGGGAGGTGACAGGCAGAACATGAACGTGGCAAAAAAAAAAAAAAGCCTTAATTGACAAACGATTTCCTCTGTCAGTGGCGGATCGTGGGTCAAAAAAGTGGGGAGAGGGGCTTATTGAAAGTGAGAACATTTTTTCTTTTTTGCTTTCCGAAACCCTGGGCGAGCCCGAGACTTCGGGAACAAGTTGGAGGGGGGGGGGGATTTTTTTTTCTTTATGAGCTCGTTATTCGATGTCCCATTCATCTGTATGGATTTTGATCGTGATTTACCTTTTTGAATATTAGTTTTTATTCTCGCTTACGAAAAAATAGTTTGAATCAGCAGGACTAATTTGGGCAAGTAGTCAAGAAAATCGGCAAGTTCGTGCTCTAATTTCATCCCTTCGAACTATATAATAAATGCATTTAGTTGGATTCTTTTCGAGACCCGCTCCCCCCCCCCCCCCCACTCCTTATCCTCTTTTTCGTTCCAATTTTACCATCACACAAATTGATCAATTAATGAAAATTCGGATAGTCCGATTTCCCTAATCTAATTGATCAAATCGATGGCAAAAAGCAAGGTTTTGCCACGAATTATTTCCGAGCAGTGGCGTCGGCGTCGCGTGCGATTTGGCAACAATGTATTCTATCAATTTAAACTCATGCAAAAGATCGAATTCAGGGGGTTCACTGTGCACAAGGAAAATTCGATATATTTAATGAGTTTAAAAGGAGCAACTGCATAGTTGCCAGATGGCACGCGACGCCACTGTCCGAGTAAAATGTTTTTCGTGCGACCAGTTTTGGTTGGATCGATATCAGATTCTTTGAATCGATCAAATTTCCCGGCAATCATCTTAAAACTTTACAAATTCCAGAATTAAACCCCGGATCTGCTTTGTAACATGGATATTACAATTATATACCCATTGAAAATGTTTTAGATGTCTGGTGAATTTTTTTTTGTCTTGAAAATTAAAAACAATTTCAGTTTCCAACTCCAAAGTTACAATCGAGGTGAGTCATATCTGCGTGAGGGGCTAAGTCATTTCCAAAGTACTGTCATGCCAGTGAAATTTAATTTTTTATTTGAAAAATACACGCATTTTTTCTCATTCAACTGTTATTCAGTATCATTCCTTAGAGAAGTATATGTAGATATATAGTTATACTCCGGAAATCTCCCATCACCAGTATCCAAAGGAAAGGAACACAAATATTCATTGGAACGCCACCATTGTTTCGCTATGATTGCGTCATTTTTCAAAAGCTTTCATGAAATTGACAAGTGAATTTCAGAATTTTTTAGAGTCTCCATCTTCATAATATCTAGTTCTTACGTGAACTTGGGCCATGGTTTCTTATCAGAGGCACACTGATATATCAGACGAGGAATTTCTAGTATGTTTACCAAAACAATTCTGGTGTTCCTGTATCAGAAACTGGTTATAGAACCAGAGTTATCTCCCAATTTTCAAGAAATATGGTACAAATACCAGAATTCTGTTGACGATACCAGAAGTTTGTGCAATTGACTAATCGCGTCACGCTTCTTTGGTAATCTTCTTTCTCCAGTGCTTGATACAAATTTAAATGAAAAAACTTTGAGCAGATATTGATACAAAAACTGATTTTTTTGGATGATGCCTTCTTTCAGGACAAAAATTCAACTTCAACAGTTTTCACTCAGTGGATGACATGTACAGCTACTTGGATTATTTAAATACGGCCTACAGTGGAAATTCAGAATGGTTCGTTAAATTGGAGACTATTGGCGAAACGCACGAAAAGAGACCTCTAAAAGTACTTCGAGTTTATAGTGGCGTCCCAAATGCAATTGAAATTTTTATCGATGGAGGTAAAAACTATAGGTTATTAATGACTTTAAATATACTTTGCTCCAAATGTAGGGACAAGCAAATATTTTGACAGTGCTACAAAGTTCGTCACGTCGCGCCGTCGAAACTGTTGCATTAGTTATAGTTTAAAGAGCCACATACATGGTACGACTGTAAAAAAGGTCCCCACTCAGCTGTTAGGATGGTTGCCAATCGAGAAATTGAAGGAGCTTTTTCCATTTACAATACGATTTCAATTTGCGGCAAAAGCCTCAAGATTGATTTACTTTATTACTACCTCTTTTGCATGTATTCTTCATTTCGAGTCAACTTCATCGCAGGTTTATGTAGAAATAGTAACATGCAAAGAAAGAAAGAACCCTGCTAAACAAGCATGATAATCTGATTCATTATTATTTTTTCTGGACTCGCTAAACCACCTCAGGATTCGGCACATAATTACAAGCGGGTAAGGTAGTCATCGGACAATGGCCATAAATATCCGAATGTGGTTATATACTCATATGATGATTTGAATTGAAATATTCATTTGGATGTATTCAATGGGGCTATTGCACACTTTTTCTATAAGCGATTTAATAGTCGATTATGGCGTAAAAACCTCAAAAAATAACGATGGCGACACTAAAAACTTCCAAAATCCACTCCTAAACTCAATAAACGCAGTTATTTGAGCGAGCGTAATGGTGGCCGAAGGCACTAACAATGGGAGATTCCCATCTAACAATTCTGAAACTCCATCAAGAAGTGACCAATAAGAGACTACTTTCATTTGACACCGGTGTCACTAGGTGTTGCGGCAACATTCATCGGATGTGGATCATCACTCTGATGACTAATTACTCTGTGAATCATCCTTGTCAACATAGAAAGAGTGACGAAATTAAGATAGGAATCTCCCATTGTTAGTGCCTTCGGCCACCATTACGCTCGCGCAAATAACTGCGTTTATTGAGTTTAGGAGTGGATTAGGGAAGTTTTCAGTGCCGCCATCGTTATTTTTTGAGGTTTTTACGCCTTGATCGACTATTAAATCGCTTATAGCAAAAGTGTGCATTAGCCCCATTACTTGAAATACTTTAAGTTGAAAAAAACAAAACAAAACAAAAAAAGTGACTAGGCCCTCACGGTGAAAAATCGTTTTAGATCTTTTCAGGACACCCATCCCCTCCTAGTACCAGACGTTGGTCAAATAGCTTGGGTTCACCAGGGTTGACTAACCTACTTACCCTCTTTAACTATTAACCAACCTACCAAACCCGGATTAACTCATGATTTGTTTGCCATTGTTTTTATGCTCTTTAATGACGCCCAGGCCCCAGGCCCAATAAATGTACGGTACACACGGTCCTCGGCCCCGAGTCCGCCCTAAGTACATCAACAAGCATCGGCCACCAGCCAGCGGACCGCATCGGACTGTTTAAAAATGGCGAGACCATAAAACTGACCTCAAAATAGCACTTAGGGTGGGTAGGAGAGGCTCTAGACCCGCCCCAAGTAACGTAAAGTTGGGAGCGCTCCCAACATTCCAATGTTCCGTTAAAGAAGCGTGAGGTTAGAATCGCCATTTTTAGGCACGACCTAAAGCCCGTTTGTACAGTACATTTATTGGTCCCAGGTATTTTCAGTTAATTAACGTGGGTTAGGTACTTAAGCAGGTACAGTATTATAGCCAGAGATTACTAAGCCTAAAGAGATATGGCATAACGATTCAAAAGTGTTATTCGACTCCTACGAAGTATGCAATGTGGCGTACGCTGGTGACCGTAAACATTGTTACTACTGTTGTTGTTTGAATGAGATTTGACAGCAACGCCACTAACTAAATTAATAAGATTAATAAAGTGTTTGGGAAGTTTAATGAGCTCTGAGTATATTTTGTACGTGAATCTGAAAATCTAAGTCACTTTAATCATCCCATCGGCCATTAAATGACAAACATTTAGATGCTGAAGAGAATCTAACCTCATTTCCAACAACATGAATAACAACAATGTTTACGGTCACCAGCGTACTGCACGTTGTATCACGGCCATTCTGCAGGCGTTTTTTACGGAGCCCGGCCAACGGTTTTTTAACACGGCGGAGATAGGAGGTGCCATATCTCTTAGGCTTAGTAATCTCTGATTATAGCACATTGAGCCCCCCCCTCCTATTTATCAAGGCTTGGTTCATGCTTTATCTGTTCATTATTGTTTCACCTGACACAGGTATTCATGCCAGAGAATGGGTTTCGCCGGCCGCCGCCCTATATATCGCTAAGCTGCTGACTGAATCCAGAGAATCGTTACCGGATGCCTTGAAAAAAGTCAATTTCCACATTCTACCAATCATCAATGCAGATGGTTACGAATATTCCCGATCCACGGCCGGTTCGCGACTGTGGCGAAAGAATCGGAGACCATCAATCGATGGTGGCGGATATGATTGCTGGGGAGTCGACCTGAATAGAAACTTTGATTATAAATGGGGAGGCATAGGAACGAGTGATAGTCAATGTGATGAGATCTTTAGAGGGCCTGCGGCTCGCTCTGAGCCGGAGACGGAGGCTCTCTCTAAATACCTTGACAATCACAATAATTCGATACAGGTAAAAATATTGATATACGTCAACGATAGCAGTTGGGTAAGTTCAAATAACTTTTAACTTTTTTATGTAATTTGTCATTACCGTAGATCATTGAGCAAGGCAAAAATATCAGGAAAATAAAGGTTTTGACCAGAATTCTTTCCTGATAAACAATAATTTATATCAAATTGATGATGGATCGATGATAAATCTAAAGAACTACCGGAAAAATTATGTTTTTTTACAAGTTTTAATGCTTTTCAAAGGGTCTACGGTAATGACAAAAAAAAAACAAAAAACAAGTTTTTGTCATTACCGTAGACCCAGTAAAACTCATTAAAACTTGTAAAAAGACATAATTTTTCCGGTAGTTCTTTAGATTTATCATCGATCCATCATCAATTTGATATAAATTATTGTTTATCAGGAAAGAATTCTGGTCAAAACCTTTATTTTCCTGATATTTTTGCCTTGCTCAATGATCTACGGTAATGACAAATTACATAAAAAAGTTAAAAGTTATTTGAACTTACCCAGTTACGTAGAACGAAATCTGTCAACGTAGCAATTTGCCCATTTAAACGAATGGATAATGTGCATAGAGCGCTCTCTTAAATCGATATTTTCCATAGGTTTGTATGGAAGAAATACGACACTGCCAATATGCACGCCAGGCATTAATGCGCGGTTGTGACATGGGTCTATGGAAGATAATGAGAGCATAGTTCATCTGTTTTTTTTCTCTGACTTCTCCCTAAAACTATTTTTTTAATGTCGATAGCTGCTATACTTCATCGTATGGGCCCACAATTGGTATAAGGGCCGAATTTCAACACGTTTCTCGAAACTTTCTCTGGGGAAGAAAGGGAATTAGAATTAGAGGAAAGTTTTCGAGGAAAGTTGGAGGAAAAGAGGGACATACTACACTGCTTTGATAGGGAATCAAAACAGGCGCTCTGTTCTGGAGTAATGGGTTAAATTGATTAATTTTACGCCAGTTTTTGCTAAGTTTTCAATAAGTATTTTTTGGGTTTTTCTTCGTCAGTTTGATCTCATTAGTTTCGAGGAATTTTCAATTGTGGCCCCCTCCGGCTGCGGCCATCCTCAAGGAGATTTCATATCAAAACAGTATAAAGTCCCTCTCCCCCCCCCCCCCCAATTTTCCCCCACAAACTCTCACGCTCCTCAGCGGGGGTTTCCTATCTTCCCCTGTCTAATATTTTGAGTCGAGGAAGTTTAGAGGAACGTGTTGAAATTAATCCGGCCCTAATAAGCCTGCGATACATAAACTCGACATTTACTATTTTGAAGATACGTGCGTGGGTGTTTTTTTTTTTTGTTCAGAAACCATATCTTTGTTATCTTTTTACCTATGATATCGTGCCAAAGGTATAGATGTCATCAATGCTGTAGAAATTTGGCGGTGCCCATAAATCTGGAAAGAGATATGCTCTTCGTCTTTCCTTCTAGCTCCTTTCCTACAGCAAAGATTATTTATTTGATATTTATGCAGAGAAGAAAAAACAAGTGGAGCTATCTACTAAGGATAGTGTTACAAATAGCGGGAGACGCCATGACCCCCCCCCCCCCCACGAAACTGAATGCATGCTTGCAGATCGAGCTTGAAGATTATTTAAAAATTAAGTTTGGTCTTCTTAAACCGAATTGCCACGTACTATAGAAATGTTGATTTGAGAATTCGATGTCTTTAGGCTTATGTGACTCTCCACGCTTACGGCCAATACATCTTGTATCCTTGGGGTTATCAAGATGACGTGTTACCGGAGAACTGGAAAGATCTGCAAAGAGTGGGAGAAACTGCTGCCAGATATATTAAGGAGAAGAATGGTCTACACTACAAAGTCGGGAGTAGCGCCCAAATGCTATATCCAGCCGCCGGTAAGATGATTATTTGTTCTTTTCTAGTAAATAGCATGCGTACCGAGTGTCCTTTATTTATTACTAGCCGTTCCAAGCACCCTACGGGCGCCCTCCACGGCCAGCTTTCTAGGGTTACGGGCTTGTTGGTAGTTGGTAAAAAATGAAAAAATGAAACGGAGAATCGGTGCTGAGAATTAAAGAGATTAAAGTGTAAAAATTTGAACGCAAAGCACTTGCACTTTCCTGTATTAAATAAATAAATAAAAAAAAAAGATATTGCCGCGCAATGCGTAAAAAGAACCAATAATACGCGTAGGATACCCAAAATAAAAGCGTTGAAAATCGAAAAGGTATTAAAAGAGAAGCGAGTGCTTAAAAATTACATACAACGGTGACAATTCACGGAAAAAATAAATGCACAATGCGCTAAGAATGTTTTCTTAAAAAAAAAAAAAAAAAAAAAAAAAAAAAAAAAAAAAAAAAAAAAAAAAAAAAAAATTAAATCAAGAGCATACTGCAAAATATTGGGAACGTTATTCAACGATCCCGAGTGATTTAAGTCGAAATGATAGAAATTTAAAGAATAAAATGAAAAGAGAGGAAAGAAGAAGAAAGGCAAACGAATGGTTAATACGAAGAATGGGAGTGCGTTAGTCGAGAGTGATGAGCGTCCGTAAGGAGTGAGAAAGAAGGTTGCGGGTACGGGCGAGCGACAGAAAATTTTGGAGAAAGAACGAAGTAATCAGTGCGCAAGAGATGAGCGACGGACGAACCTCCCCCCTTCACCGCTCTCGCTGCACTGACTCGTCAACTGATAAGGTGAGACTCTGCCGAGCGTAGAGTGGAGGGGAGGGGCAGATCAGAGAATCCAGCTCAGGCGATGGCGCGGAGCATCGCGTCACCTCGCTGTCCGTGCGTCGTGCGAAAATGAGTTTTCACTCTTATTTTAAAATTCAATTTGCGGCGCTCACAGACAACTTTTTAGAAATCTAATCCGACAGATTTTTTCTAAATATCCTAAGGAATCATCGTGTAAAATTTGAGGGAAATCGCTTCGGCCAATTTTCGGGAAATAGAAAAAACATTTTGGAGGGACGTCAGCTTTATATAAATAATATATAATAATGGTAAACAACTATGATAAGACACGAAAATAAGGGGGAGACCCTGATCACGGGAAGTTGTATCATCATAATCGAATCGGATACGCCAGAGACGGATTGATTCCAAACTTCGGACCAGGACACACTTTTTGAACCGGCAGCGATGGAGAAGGTGTAATAAAGGCACCCTCATCCCCTCCCGTGGAATTGGAAAAGCCTCTTTCTCATAAATATAATGATCAAAAGTGCCACTCTAAACCATATTTCGAAGATAAACTTTATTAGTTGGTGACTGAGGTACTGGATTCAGACTGCCCCTTTGCCATTATTGATTCGCCATTAATTATTGATGATTGACAGCTTTCTGGTTTTTTTTTCTTTTTCCTTTTTTTCTTTCCTACTTTGTTTATTAGGTCTGATCTCATGACAGAGGGACAGCTCCCATCGGCCGAACGGCACGATTTTTTGGAAGAAGTATTTGAATCGAATAGCGTTAGCTGTACGTTGGAAATTGGAAAGTAGTTAGATACATATCTGTACGCGTTTGTACCATTTTAGTCTACCTCAAAAAATGAAGGCGCAACCATAAAAGTAGGGCCCGGTTTCCATCTGTTGAAGAGCGGAAACTTTCGGAAGGGAGTATTTGCAGGTACCCGGGCGTCAGCTGACAATAAGTATTGACGAGTACTTAACTTTACATGCGTGACTCTATCGTTTTAGTCTACCTTGAAAAATGAAGGCGCCTACATAAAAGTAAGACACGGTTCACGATCAAATTGCGAGATCTTCCGAGACGAGTTTTCAAATCGGAAACCTGAAGCTGTGCGTTGACATTACGTGGTCAACGCATTACCCCTCTCCATTTTCCCCCCTTCATGATCGGACCACACAACACGCGACCTAGGGTATTTAATAAAACTGCGGTTTGTTCAATGAGGTCGTTCAACTTCCTCTCTATTTCTCCATTTTATGTACGTCATTTTCTTTCTCATAGAATTTCTCTTCTTCCTCTCCCTCTCTTTCTTGACCTTTCATTCTTTTCACCCAAGTTTAGAAGCAGTCCAGCCAGAAATTTTCCCGGTTTCTCGGTGGGAAGACTCTTCGTACTAAAATCTACATAGATTAATTCTTACCGCGGTCTCCACTCGCCGGAATCCTGGTCGACTGCAAGGTACTAGGAAATTAGAGAGCGTTCATAACTGGTTATACCTGCGTGATCGAGTTGCGCACTAGAAATCTCATTTAATCAAGGTACATGGAGAAAAGGTATGGACAACACTCGACTCAGGGGGCGTGGCCACTTGGAAAAAAGCGACTTCGCCGCCATCTTGTCTCCTATTTACACCGTGTATTTCGCATTGTTGTTTGTGGTTAGG
Source organism: Trialeurodes vaporariorum (assembly GCA_011764245.1). Lineage (NCBI taxonomy): Eukaryota > Metazoa > Arthropoda > Insecta > Hemiptera > Aleyrodidae > Trialeurodes > Trialeurodes vaporariorum. The sequence goes on from VMOF01000001.1 coordinate 5,544,080, forward strand.
TTTGAAGGGGAATTTTATCTGAAGCAATACTTTATTTATTTGAACAATGCTATGTAATTTTTATCTTTAAATGTTAATGTTGTGACTATAGAATGGATTAACATCATCAATTACGTTGTTCACTTTCCTTTTCAAGATGTGCAATCTAAGTTTGAATCGCGCGGTCAGAAAAATGGCGGCGGAGTCGCTTTTTTCACAACCAATCAGAGCCAACCTCAGAGTGTTGTCCATACCTGTTTTCCATATACCTTGATTTAATTTAAAGTTTCTGATACGATTCCGATTACGATATGATTCTTCATGATCAACCCCCTCCCCCATTCCCCCATAATAGTTCAATAACGTGTTTGGAACTCAGAGAGAAATACCTATAGCTTTATTGAGAGTCAAGTTTGAGAAAGAGAGCGACAAATGCTGCGGCGAAAATTAACCCAACAAACCAAAACCATACAAACTTTTGAAAGAAAACATATCGCGTAATCGACGTTTTTGTGAGGTCGCACTGAAAAGACCTTGTATCATTTTGCAAAATCACCCAATAGTCCAGTGAATCGGTCACGAAGCTTGTAGTTTGGCGATACTGTAGTAAATCCATTTAAACCCACTTGCAAAAGGCCAAATTTGAGGGTGCTCACAGCACACCAAAAAATGTCGATGATTTCTACACCGGTTTGAATGGACGAAATGCAGCGTCGCCAGATTGAACGATCCCCTCGCTTTGTTTTGCGTTTGAAATTTTGTATGTTTAATTCACGTGCGTGTTTCGTAAATTTACCATGAAAGTATTAAAATTCTACAACTTTGTCACTCATCTTGGGTCTCCTTAAGATTTTTCCATTTAGAACTCCTCTCAAAAAAGAAAGCGGAGCTCACTCAGTGGCGTCTCGTGTAATCAGACAACGCTTTACTTTCCATTTGAACACATGCAAAATATCGATTTAAGGGAGGGCATTGCGCACTGTGCTGTGCATTTCCAATAAGTTAACCTATTTAATGCGTTGGAATGGGCAAAATTCTGCCAGATTGCAAGCGAAGACCACTGAGCTTATCGATAATCTTCAGACTTATTTTTCCTATGCACTTTTTATCTAGTGTGATGGTATTGGATAGAATTATTTGATTGAGAGCTTTGATTTTTTTCATACACTGAGAGAAATCAATTCTTTAAAAACAAGGAAATACGTTTACTTGTGACAGTCCCTGGTGAAAATTTGTGAAAATGTTCCATGGCTAATTTTACATGGAAATAGATTTCCATGGATTTTGCTTAAATTTCCATGAAAACCGAGTATTTTTCCATGGAAACCACGCATATATCCATGGAAAAATACTTGATTTCTAGAGGGAATTGGTGTAATTTCCATGTGAAATTGGGCATGGAGCATTTTTACCAGGGCGTTTTCTTTGGGTTAAAGGAATTTCCTCTTAGTCAATATTTCACTGTGCTGTTTCTTTAACACAAACGAAATACACCTTGGATTAAAAAAAGAATTTTATCAGTGTAAGAGTGTCTTAAAAGCAAAATATCTGATTTGAGCAAGATTGTTTGGATTTGAAGACATTCGAATCCTAATGTTGCTAAAGATTAACGATGAGCATAGCATCTTCACTTCTGTAATGGTCTTTATAAAAGACTGCTGACTTGCTCTTTTCTATTTCCAGGTGCTTCGGATGATTATGCTAAATCGAGAGGGATTAAGTTTTCGTACACGGTCGAGTTGAGGGATACAGGTTCCAGTGGATTTTTGCTGGCCGAAACAGAGATCGAAGGCGCCGGTCAAGATGCTTTTGAAGTGATTAGAGCAATTGCCGAAGATTTGATGTAATGAAAACCTTCTCACAGAACTTAACACTTCACTAAAGACCTAGGTCCATAATATAATGTGCAACGCAGTATCATTCATTTGCGTGAAGTGGAGTGTTTTCAAAATTCGCTCTTTCTTGGCATCCAAAAGCTCTTTGATTGATTGCATGGGCGTCCGCAGCGAAAGGCGAGAGGAGGAAGACCCCCCCCCCCCCCGGGATTCAGAACAGTCAAAATTTCACGATAAAAAATAAAATGAACAAAATAAGATGAAATGTTAATCAAAGGAATGACAGTTGACGAACTTTATTACGTACGATGGCGGATTAAAACCTTATAACATAATATGTTATATTATATTATAACGATATTACCTCCTCTGAAAATAATTCTTCAGAAATGTGATTTTTTTTGCTCGTTTTTGCCTGGAGTTGACACTCTTTTTGCCCTTCGAAGAGAAATTTCAAAATTGATTGACTATGCGCTTTTTGTTTCGACGTTTTTTGTTTGTTGTTTGTCGTCCTTTCCGAAATGTCTCCAGATGCGTGGCACCTTTGCCTTCTTTCCCCTATCTGACCTTGAGCTTTCGTGGGTACCGATACTCATAATTCGTCGCCAATATCGATTTGAATGCATAATGACTCAATGGGTCTGTTGCGCACTTTTACTACAAAGCCAGAAATACCTCATTTTAAAGTAAAGTGTTATGAGAAAACCGATGAAAACAACTAAAACTCGTCAAATTGTCTCTATAATAGAGAAAAAGTAACAATTAGTTGAGGCTCGCTGCAAAACGAATTTGAAAATGGCGCGAAACTCGATGACGTCAGAGTATAGGTTCGCGCCGGTGTAGCCGATACGGTAGTGCTTTTGCATTTCAGGCGCGGAACAATAGTAATATGGCCAATGAGCTATAACTTTAGAGTGGCAGCGGGCTGGTCCACCTTGTGCCACACAGGGTAGAAGGAATCCCGGGAAAAAGCGGAATTGGACGGCAGATTCCAAGGTTTGAGGTTAAATTTTGTAGGTCGTTCGGAATTTGGCGGGAATTTGGACGGCAGATTCGTAGGTCGTTTCCGGCGATGCCCGAGTTTGTTTACGAAACGACCGGAAACAACCTACAAAACTTAACCTGAAAATCGATTTTTACGGCAAGATGGCGGCGCCCTAGGTGACAACAATGAACCAGCGAAACGTTCCTTGATGTGCCACTCTAAAGTTATAGCTCATTGAATATGGCCTATTTTTCTTCCACCAGTCTCAATTTTAGAGGGAAAATCGGAGACACGTAATTCGCACGTAAACGGACTACTTATTCCTGTCACCGGGTGTCCTATACTATGACGTCATCGAGTTCCGGGCTAAAATAGAACTTTTTCCAATCGATCGAAATTTTCGCAACTTTGAAAATGGTTCAGTTAATTTACGATCCCGCGATCAAGAAAAAAAAAAATGATAAAATATACTATGTGAGTTCCTTTCATCAAGTACATCGATGAAATGCATTAAAAAAGAAGGTGTGCAACCCATTGACGACCCATTGAAGGTTATAAGGTTTGAATCTCCTTATGGAACGAGAGCTTCGGTGATAAGTGAGGTGACAAAATAAACAACAGTAGAAAAGATGAGGCACAGAAATAGTGTTACCTAAACGTCGATGAAGCCGTATATACGAATGCGCATCATTTAATTTGAAGCTCGCTTAATGCGAATCCAATTGGATAATATTTACGAATACGTAGATCAGTCCTTCCACGGTGAAATTATATTGGTGATGGCATACAATGAAATTTCACTTTGACTCATCATTCATCCACGTGCGTGTGTAAAAATAATAAAAATTCAATTATGGATGTTGATTACATTTATAGTTACGGCTCCCCTCTCCACCCTTGTTTACTACTTCCCGAAATACTTTTACAACCCCCGCCCCGTACGCTGTGCCGTATACACACCTGAGTTCCGATAAACGTCATACGAGTTACTTGCGAAGCTTACGGTTTCCCCCTAGCTTTACGGTTTCATCATATTTTTCAAGATAATTGTTTGACAAAATTCCTCAATTATGCTGTAAAGGCGTGGAAATTAGTTTTCAATATTACTACGCTGGAGTTAATTTGAGGAATTCTCAGTAAAATCAATAGTTTACGTATGAAATTGACTCCATACAACCCATTCACGTGCATTGGCGGATACAGGGAATTGTCTTTCTCTCTCTCCTTCCATTTGAACTTATGTGTTAGAAAAGGATAGCAGAGGGGGCCATCACGTGACTTTGGCCCCCTCTTCTGTCCTTTTCTAACACACGTGTTCAAAAAAGAGGAGAGAGAGAGAAACACAATTCCCTGTATCCGCCCATGATCACGTGGGAAAATATATTCAATACACTCGTGTTTGCGGCGTGAATGAAGATTCAATTGGAGTTCCCCTGTATATACTGTGAGAGTTGTATTTGCGCCATGTTGGAATCCGTTTCTGAGTGGCTCTCACATTTCGGCGCACACGGAAGCCCCAAGAAGCAAATGTAAATGGTGAAGGCTTTTGTCTACTTTTCGCGGATATTCGCTTTTATTACACACAGTATACTCATCCTATACAGAAGCGAAACTCTATAGGAGCTCTTTGGCGAATGTAGTTTGGCGAATGTAGTTTTTCAATGTAATGAAATGGGAAATTTTGAAATGTAACCTTCCGACCACTTGTGGGCGAGGGCGCCACCATCGTGTCCAATACAAATTAAATGGAAGATGTTATATTTCAACCTTCCGATCACCAGGGTATGGCATTTGCCGTTTTTCTAACATTGAATTTCGCTATTGTGTAAGATAATTATACTCTGTTGTTACACATCTACAGTCCTACTGACCGCGGAAATTATTGTTGATTTTTCCACTGCTTAAATGTTACTCTGGAGAACATTATCTATTTCAATAACGACCGTTGATTATTGACAAGAATCGTAAACCTAAAGGCTATTAGAAACAGGGAAATAGCGCCAACAGCGCAGAGGCAAATGACCGACCGCCATTTGTATATTGCCTCTTGGGGGCTCCATTGATCCGCTTCTTCTTCTTCATTTAGAAGTAGAAGATGGCATGATGCAACTAACCTATAGTATACAGGGACTGAAGTTTCAATGATGTTGGTTGCAATTCGAATTCTCAAACTAGGCCGAAAGAAAATAATTCAAGAAGTAACTCTTCACCTACTTCGTGTAAGGATAGAATTCAAGGTCATGTATTATGTATGAATGTATGCACATGTAGCTATAGTGGTTACACTCCCTCGAATAAAAATGAAATCAATAAATACATAGTAATATTACTTTTAAAAAGATGTTGAGTTTAACCTAAAGAATACCAAAAAGTCCATTAATAGTAATCAAAAGTCGTTTCTAAATTCAAAAGTCAGGGATGATAATGATGTTGGAAAACTCCTTGAATTTTGGCTGGGGTCATGAAGTATGCAGCTCCTGCAGTTTTTAAATTCATTGAAATACATACATAAAAGTATTGCGGCTTGTCTACCACCAGAACTCGCAGTTGTTCATCCAGTGGCAACTCGTGCAATTTGGAAACGATTTTTTGTCTTCCATTTGAATCAATGTACGAGAATCGATTATTATACGTGGAATCAAATGAAGGGAAAATGTAATTACTGACATCATACCCTGCCTCCGCTCCTGATTGTGCCACGCCAGTAGTGGCTCGGGCAGTGTGTCAACATAACGGATTGTCTATTTAAACCAGAGATTACTAAGCCTAAGAGATATGGCACTTCCTATCTCCGCCGTGTTAAAAAACCGTTGGCCGGGCTCCGTAAAAAACGCCTGCAGAATGGCCGTGATACAACGTGCAGTACGCTGGTGACCGTAAACATTGTTGTTATTCATGTTGTTGGAAATGAGGTTAGATTCTCTGCAGCATCTAAATGTTTGTCATTTAATGGCCGATGGGATGATTAAAGTGACTTAGATTTTCAGATTCACGTACAAAATATACTCAGAGCTCATTAAACTTCCCAAACACTTTATTAATCTTATTAATTTAGTTAGTGGCGTTGCTGTCAAATCTCATTCAAACAACAACAGTAGTAACAATGTTTACGGTCACCAGCGCACGCCACATTGCATACTTCGTAGGAGTCGAATAACACTTTTGAATCGTTATGCCATATCTCTTAGGCTTAGTAATCTCTGATTTAAACCAACGGAAAATAATTTATCTTTGGTGTACTCACTGAATCCACGAGGAATTGAAACTTTTGCATATAGGTGAACAAATGGTAAAAAAACATGGTTGTCAAATAGCACACACTGCCACTGTGCCACACTTATCTTTTCACTAGGATATAATCCTTTCAGCCGAGCGACGTGCGTGGCCGTGATGAAAATGGCCTTACTCTAGAGTACCCTTATAGATGTGATATTTTTTTTTGGAGCGAAGGAATAATTTCAAAGCTAGGGATTGTGAACAGAATTTTCCTGCTCAGTTTTCCTCAGATTTCTTTCCTTGTTCGTCTTTTACTGCCCTCCCTCCCTTTCGATGATCATGTACACTCGCCCCTTCTTCACCAATCTATAGTGACTCCAGGGGAAACGGTAATGATTGAAAGATGTTCAGTATGAGCTCTCAGAGAATTGTTTGAGGAAATATAGTATTATCAATATATATGTTACTGCAGCATGATACCCAGGAAATATTCTTTCTCGCTTTTAAATTGCATCACCAGCCGCCACTTGCCACTGAAAGAAAGGCGTTGCCCCTAATAATGCAGTTATAGCTAGTTGGTGTTCACAATGAGTAAAATATTGCATCAATACATAACACGTGGTCGTGGGACCCTCTCAGTCGTGCACCCGTCCAGTCTTCTTTCCCCTCACAGGAATGTGTTCTGCTATTTGCCAACTATGAAACTGCCGACACCGGTGTTGGTAGGGTTTTCAGTCAGTAGAGATCTACAGTAATATGGACTGCGTACAAAATTTCTACTTTTTTTGGTCACTGATAAAATTTCTACGTAAGTCTGTCTCCAAAAAAAATATCCTCCTTAAGAACTAACCACGCAATTTTTTTACTACAAAATAAATGTACCCTCTTTTCAAAATAATCCAACTTTTTTGAGAAAATTGTCTACTAATTTGCTAACAATGACTACAAAGGAACAGAAGTGGACAAACGGAAAGTGTCAGACTACTAGAAATGAAAAGAAATATAGAGTTAATTATTATCAAGTTAGAGTTATTATTATTACACGGAGACACATTTCTGGTTGAAATTACGGAACGTATTAAGAAATTGGAGAAACAAAAAATTCCTTTTAAAATAATAAGAATTCTTATTGATTCAACGAGAACTATCATTGGTCCAACTGAACGTTTCTGATGATTCAGAAGAAGAATCACAAGAAAGAATCGTTTTATCAATAATACTTCTTATTATTTTTAAAAAAAAATTCTTTTTACCCCATTATTAATAATACGTTCCGTTATTTCAACCTATCTTATTATTTTTTAAAAAAAAATTCTTTTTACCCCATTATTAATAATACGTTCCGTTATTTCAACCAGAAATTCTTCTCCGTGTATTAGAGTTCTCTCTCCTCCCAATTCTCACACGTTTTTTCAGGTACAGTCTCGGAAAATTGGCCTGTTAAAGGCTATTTTCGTAAAGACAGCGAAGAAGAAGGAAAGAGGGACTTTTCTCGCGCCAATTGTTGACGCCAAACGTAATAAATATAAAAGAGCCTCCCTTTTTCCCTGAAACCCCTATCGTGCGAATGTTCTTGGAATCGAGGGACACTACTCATTATTTAGGCTATCACACTTGTGGCCGAGTAGGTGTTTACGCCGGAACAAGCCACACGCTATTCACCACACGCTACAGGAAACCCGGAACGTCACACATTTCAGGCGCATCCAGAAGGTTAAAAGTTCTCTTTTCCGCGAACTCGCAGAAGATGTATGACCCTAAAAAACACCGCCCATTCACTTTGCTTGGCAAGTTGAGTGGAGATAGTCTCTTTTTCTCGCTTCTCCCCTTCCTCCGGTAATTCGTATGACACTCGCGCAATATCTACTGATTGAGCAGGCCCTTAATTTAAACTTCAAAATTTAAATTACGTTGTCGATCTTTATGGTCTAGTGGTTAGCATAACTGCACTGAAAAATCAATTGTTAAAGCAACAATTCAAAATTTGATGGTTTAACAAAACTTGAAAGTTGCTAAATCAACCAGGGTTTTCTGTTAAGTTAACAATTTATTTGTTGAATTTACAAAAAAAGTTGTTAAATCAACCACATAATGGTGTTCTTTTAACAAAATTGACATTGTCAATTTAGCAATTTTAAATAGTTAAAGAAATACAGAACTTAACCCAATTAGTTGATCTAACAACTCAGCTTGTTATATCAGCAAAATAAATTGCTAATTTTACTTACTAATTTGTTATTCCAGCATAAAAATTGTTATTTTTACTATTTTATTTGCTGGCCAGGCAAATTTAGTTGTTATAATCAGAGTGCTCCGAAAAAAAATACTTTTTTTTTTCTGTCACTATTGTTGTTTTTAGTAAATTTCAATTTATATTATGTACATTCGAAAAATTAATTATCATTGGGAAAGTTGCGGTTGATGAACCACGACCAATGTCACTTTTCATCATTTTATCAGTTTATACTTACAGCAAAATTTGACAATCTCCTTTTAGTTTCCAGGTAAATAATTTCCCATCACCCAATCGAAGCCTATATTGGTATTATTGCGGTTGGTGGTATTATTGCGTGGTGTAGAAAGCATCAAATAGCACTTGTACATTCTCTGCTAAGGTTTATTATTTGTTCGCCTTGACACTGTAGGATGTAGATCAATAAGACTGCATATTTCGTTTGAGTATTGGCAGGATTCTAACCGGAAATTATAACACCTACACGGATCCGTTCGAGGGGGTGGAGGGAGAGGAGTTATCCAATTTCCGCCTCAGCTGAAAAGGTGAGTTTAAAATTATTGCTGACTGTGAGAGTGAGACCCAATCAAAACCAGACGCAGCCTTTATTGAACAAGACATTTGAAAATTAATGGACTTATGGTGGAAATAATTTATTGGTTAGAAACAAACTTTGCACAATGCGCAAAAGATTCTTGACTCGTCGTTCGACTGTATGTCGAGATGAAACACCGGGTTAAAGATGGCGCAGGCGTAAATGAACGTCGAGCTGAATTTCTAGTTTGAACTACATTACCTGGACTTTAAAAGGTTGGCATTCTTTCAATACATGGATTTATTTTTAGAAAGTGCAGGGATTGCTGCCCAACTACAATTAATTGGCCGTTTACAAGTGAAAACTATAACTTAAAGGTAATCTATATGTATACTATGACTTTCAAAAGAAAGAACCGATTGAAATTCTTATTGTTAAATTGGTCTATTGTTTTCAATAGAGTTTTGATTTTTGATTACGTAGTTTAACGAGTCATTCTGTTCAGTTCTTAAACACTTGAAAGCCGCAAAACTGTTTAAAGGTTGCCGGGATTTAAAATGGCAAAAATTTCGACCAGGGTACTGCCTTTTGAAAGTCATGATACAACGCGATTCGTAGATTTATAAAATTAGATAATATCAGTTGATCAAACTTAAAACATCTTTAATCTTAAGAGAAAATGAGCTCTTATTGTTGTTGAAGGTCCCAAATGAGTGGATGAAAGTCACAAAAAAAAAAAAAAAAAAAAAAAAAAAAAAAAAAAATGATAACTATGCAAGAAGAGATTTTCTTTGCTGGATGACTACCTTATAGGCTTATTATTGTTCTACTTAAAATTTACGGACGGCCAAAAAGAAAAAAATAACCCAGAAAAAAAAATGGACCAATTAAGGGATTTTCCCATTTTCTACCAAGCATATGTGTTTATTCTAGAAATGTTTCATTTTCTATTCAATTTTTCTATGAGGAGAAAAAAACCAATAATGAAAATAAAACAATTTGAAATTGAGGTGAGACATAATACCCTCACCCCTTATTTTCGGATGAGAAGCTCGGGATCGAAGACGATGCTCAACAATTCCAAGGGACTCTTATCCAAAATGTCTTTTACTCTCGAAATTTCACTCGCCAAAATAGAAATGAGTTTCGCACCCCTGCGCTAGCTTAAAGTTGCGCATTTGAAAGAGAAAATAAATGAGGCAAGATGAGGGTAAAAGAGAAACAAAGCTATCGTCCTATCCAAGCTAAATGTCCAACATAAGATGAAATAAAAGAAAAATGAGACGAGGAGTGGAGAGGTGTGAGCTGAAGTCGATAAATTAGCCGGCACGGCGTGACGCGCGGGTCTATAGCGAGTTGCGTGTCACGAATAACGCGCGGCGGCGTAAAACGATAAAAAGGGAGGGGAGTCCCTTTGGAGAGTATTGGAGAGTACGAGTACCAGCGAGGTTGCCAATCGGACCAATGGGAACGTCAATCTTGAATCGTGATTCGCGATTTCAGAGTTAAACATTCGTAATACCATTGTATCCTAATCGGAAGCGTGTATCATTATAGCACAGAATAATACAATCAGAACGGAAACTCCCATAAGAGCCAATGGAAGCAAGTTTGGAATGGGGCTATTGCACACTTTTGCTATAAGCGATCTAATAGTCGATTATGGCGTAAAAACCTCAAAACATAACGATGGCGGCACTAAAAACTTCCAAAATCCAATCCTAAACTCAATAAACGCAGTTATTTGCGGGAGCGTAATGGTGGCCGAAGGCACTAACAATGGGAGATTCCCATCCAACAATTCTGAAACTCCATCAAGAAGTGACCAATAAGAGATTACTTTCATTTGACACCGGTGACACTTGGTGTTGGGGTACCATTCATCGGATGTGGATCATCACTCTGATGACTAATTACTCTGTGAATCATCCTTGTCAGCATAGAAAGAGTGACGAAATTAAGATAGGAATCTCCCATTGTTAGTGCCTTCGGCCACCATTACGCTCGCGCAAATAACTGCGTTTATTGAGTTTAGGAGTGGATTTTGGAAGTTTTTAGTGCCGCCATCGTTATTTGTTGAGGTTTTCACGCCATAAGCGACTATTAAATCGCTTATAGCAAAAGTGTGCAATAGCCCCATTTAACGGCACCAATAGGCAACGCTGTGGTCCTACATCCCAACATGGCGGACGCGTGTGATTTGTGTTGAAACTCATTTATTTCTGTAAATTCTGAAAAGAAATCATAAGTTTCCAGCCTCACTTTTATATTCTAATGGCATTTCCGAATGAAAATTTCTTGGATCATGTCCTATATTTTTTTTCGCGCGCGAATCCAGATGTAAACATCCTATATCCCAACATGGCGGACGCGAAATGAATTTGCTTCAAAATCCGACAGAGTTTCCGTTCTGATTATAAGGGGCGATAGCCCCACCGTCAAGTCTTAATGCAGAACGGTAGCTAGCGCGGACCCCTTATACTTACAACAAACATCTTGAAAATGGCCCTCAGCGGGGTTTTGGCATGAGTTCGGTAGATTTCCGCCTTTACGAGACCTCAGAACCCTATAAACCCTTATATGGCTGGAACGGGCCCTCAACGATCTAAGGAATGACGTCGGCCTTTTTTGGATTGATGGCCTTGTAAATTTCAAATCTTCAAAAAACTGCGATCGAAAGTCAAAACGGCCATGATCATCAAATCATCACGTTTTCATTGTAACTACTCAACCTAGCGGTTAAACGCTGAAAAAAAACCCCATATAACCTTATATAGACGGATTCAGAATGCTTTGGTGATGATACTTCCACAGGTTTCAATCCATTTTATTCAAGCATAAGGCTGAAACTTTAGTTGAAAGACGAAAAGTAACCGTCCCTCAGCGCCTCGCCGCGCCGAGTCCAGCCACTACGTGTCCGCTTGGAATTGAGCGAGGCGAACGCTCATCGTCCGTATATCTATTATGAAAGCGGCGCATTTCAGCTCACTTGACTCGTAGCGCAGAGCGAAAGTGCGCGCCTCTCCCTGTGGAGTCCCGAGTTCGAATCCCGGGCATGCAACTTGTTTTTACACTTTCAGCCGTGCCTTATTTATTATTTCATTCTTACTTTTGACTCTTTACTCATTTATTTCCGATAAAGTTGACATGAGTGTCATGATTTACCTGTTTAGGATAATAAAAAAAAAAAAAAAAAAAAAAAAAAAAAAAAAAAAAAAAAATTATTAATGTGCACATCAAAAATTTTCCATAACATGCGAAAACATTGATAGACATGTGTTAGAAAACATGAAATGAATAAATAAAACAAAACGGCCTAGGGAACATACAGACACACAAATTAATGGGCAAACAAATTCGAATTTTAAATTTTCGATTTTTTTTTTTTTTCCAATTTTAAATGGAGTAAATTTTAAAGGACTGTATGAGCCATTATGCCAACATTGCCAACCTCTAAAACTTTGGTTTTGTTTATAATAATAATGTTGCTGTTGCTTTTGGATATTAGCACGTGACTTGATATAAGTTCATGATCCGCTCATAGAGTGAGCCACAAATCACACGCTGTCTACAGTGACTAGATAAACCACAGTGTGATCAATCGCTACGCATCCAAGCCGACCTTACCGCCCATACGAACGCGTGTAAAACACCCGAGTTTCAAAAAATCGTAAAAAATATAAATCTCGAACCAAATTTGAAAAATAAGGTCTCTATCGAAAGCTTAAAGCGTCAAGACTATGAAACTGAGCTTTAAACTCCAACTTTAGCCCTTATTTTGCCATAATCACTGAATGTAGGGGATCCTTTCGTCTCAGCCGTCAGCGGCCAGTTTGTTTACATTCTCTGAACTCCTCTCCGCTCACATCCGCTCGTTCTTATTTTTTGAAAATCAGGTATTTTACAGGCGTTCTTATGGGCGGACGAGGCCGCTTGGGTGTGTAAACGCTAGCAATTCAGCAACACAACCAAAATGACCACACTGTGGTTTACTAGTCACTGTACACGCACTGTAGAGTTTTTACTGTTGTCCATTTTACCTGCCTCACATCACAATTATGGTACAGTGAGGTATTCCAGGACGTGCTTTTGAGGCAACACGGGGGCGTTGCAGTGGTGCGCCAAGGGGGGGGGGGGGGGGGGGGGGGTGTTCCCTTTCCTCGGGCGGCAATATTAGGGTGAACAAGCAAACAATGAAAAAAAAGGGTTATCTCTAGCAACGTATTCCCAAAGGCGGTAAAATCAGTGGATACAAGCATAAAAAACAGTCTTCAATTTCACAATTTTGAAGGGCGGTCAAATTGCAATCTTGCTCCCCCTCTCCTACCCCTCCCCCCTGGGAGGCAGCAATGATTTTATCGATGAAAATCTCTTACCGACAATTTCATACGGGCAAGTTTGTTTGCCTCGTTTTTTTTAAGCATAAAAAGCTAAAAAAAAAAAAAAAAAAAAAAAAAAAAAAAAAAAACAGATCCACCTGAAATTGGTTTTAAACGAAAGTCAGAGTAGCTCTGTAGGCACAGAATTCTATGTAACTGTTTTGCAAAGGATTTTACGCCATCAAAAAACTGACACCTGACAGAAACAAGCGAAATTTACTCACCTGGACAGTTGTACTAAAATGATGTGTCCAGATAACCACTCTGAAACACTTGCATTTTTGTTTAAACTAATTTCCTTAGAATTAATCATAATTTTGGATGCGTGAGGTTGAAACAAACGAGGGCAAGCAAGCTAGAATCAATCTAATGGTTTGTTTATTTTCTTACCTATCAATTCATTTTAATTTGCATGCGCGCTGGCAGAAAAGGGGCAGACCGACCACCCCCCCCCCCCGAAGAATTTGGAAAAAAGCGGTTTTCGAGCCAATTTTCTCATTCCACCTCCGCCCCGTAAGGAAGTTTCTGCAGAGCCCACGTCTCTTCGAATTGCAAGGAACAAAACCCTTTAATTTCTCAGTGCGTGACATTTTTGGGCTTTTTCGTACGGAGACCAAAAATGTTGGTCCCTGGATACACCATACATTGTCCGCTAGATGTGTCTCGATCAATTAGAGGCGAGGCCTCATCAAGGTCCAAATGGATATAAATCCTCTTCAAAAATCATGGCGTAGTATTAGATAGAAAAATGTTTGATATGACCTTAAAAACCCAAAACCCAATGGGTTTAAGGGAAAACCGCCGTCAAGTCTTAACACTAATTGTTTTCACTCAAAAAAAAAAAAAAATAAAAAAAAAATAAAAAAAAAAATAAATAAAAAGGCAATTTTTCATCGCTGAAATACTTATGATATCTGTTGCGATCAAGTCTCTGGTGTATTTTGATTTTACCTCTTAAAATCGAAGTGCCCATTCAATTTCTCGCCAAAATAAGGATGATATCAACACAGCGATCAAGTCAGTTTAGGTGCTCCTAAAATTAGCCTGACACATATGCACAGCTAAAACCCCTTCAATGATATCGATGCAACTGCACCAGCTTTACTTACTTTTGATTACTTACCGCATGTATTGACTTTGATTAGCGGCCAATTAGGCTTGCTAAAAAGAATACTGCTTGTGGCACCAGTTCACTCCGATATTTAATAGGGCAGACGAGGTTCATGACTCCTTTGACTCCGGGTGTTTTGGCCGAGAAAATTTTCTACAAACATTTTTTAAGAAAAAAAAAAGACTTGAGCCGGCATTTTTTTGCTGCCTTGTAGAAAGTATCCTCTTTCGTGAATTGTTTCATTCACCTGCTCCATTCAAAAAGTAAACACATAATTTCCCAGCCGACCAATAAAAATCAGAAAAGAATAAGAAATAAACGGTCTCCTACAGAAGAACGTATTTTTCTTCTTTTCCTAAGTTTTAACTTTCAAAACTACTGATGGTGAATAGTTTTAAAGATGAGCTCATCTATGACTCAAAATATGTTCCTTACTAAGCTTTGATCCCTTTACATAAAAAATTCACCGTGAATAGAAAGAAGAGACATCTAATAAATGGGCATTTCCAAAGGTATTAGCTCTTGTAAATCCTCATTTAATTAATTGCCCCAATATAGTGTCAATTTCAACCTCAGACCAGCGGAGATTTCAAGAAAATGGGAGTAAAAAAATGCCGGCTCAAGTCTTTTTTTTTCTTAAAAAATGTTTGTAGAAAATTTTCTCGGCCAAAACACCCGGAGTCAAAGGAGTCATGAACCTCGTCTGCCCTATTAAATATCGGAGTGAACTGGTGCCACAAGCAGTATTCTTTTTAGCAAGCCTAATTGGCCGCTAATCAAAGTCAATACATGCGGTAAGTAATCAAAAGTAAGTAAAGCTGGTGCAGTTGCATCGATATCATTGAAGGGGTTTTAGCTGTGCATATGTGTCAGGCTAATTTTAGGAGCACCTAAACTGACTTGATCGCTGTGTTGATATCATCCTTATTTTGGCGAGAAATTGAATGGGCACTTCGATTTTAAGAGGTAAAATCAAAATACACCAGAGACTTGATCGCAACAGATATCATAAGTATTTCAGCGATGAAAAATTGCCTTTTTATTTATTTTTTTTTTTATTTTTTTTTTATTTTTTTTTTTTTTGAGTGAAAACAATTAGTGTTAAGACTTGACGGCGGTTTTCCCTTAAACCCATTGGGTTTTGGGTTTTTAAGGTCATTGTATTATTCTGTGATTATAGGTTTTCATTCCGCATCTCGAAAGCGCAGGAGATCCCTGATAAAAATGTTCCATGTACTCATGTACTCGGAATTCAATGATATTTACATGTAAATCAATGCGATTTCCATTTCCACGTGGAAAATTTGAACAGAGTTCATGGAAAATTTTTACTAGGGCCATTTTATCACCTTTTTATACTATATTTGAAACTAGGTGCTCTGGGCCCAAAAATTGTTCGGAGCTCGGACAGAACCTTAAAATATGGTGGATCTAACCTAACTTTTCTTTAGTGGAGCATATTGTGATGTTGAGAGTTTTCCTAACATTACGTTACTTAGGGTCAGTCTATACCTGATTCCTCCTTAGAGCTGCGATTCGTTGGTTATAATTAGTGATGTAGCGGTTTTTCGACGGTCCGATGGGATTCGTTGTAAGTTTAATAACTAATTGTTGAGGTTTTTTAGGTAGACTCTAGGATGGACCCAAGTTGCAAACCTCGCTTCTGATTGGTCGAGATTCCACTTTACGTTGAAGGACAAGGACCGTTGCGTCCTAAACATTTTTTAGGGCCCGAATACTCCGATGAGCTGAGACTGATCGGAACACCTTCTGGATGGGGCATGCGGGGGGAAGAAGTGGTTACCTGCGATTTCGTACCGCACTATGGTCAGAGATCAGAAAAATGTAGCTAAAAATCAGTAAAACAAATTGATCAAAAATCGTCGATTTTGACCTAATGGGCTTTTTTAAGACTTTCCATTGATAGTTCTACGTTTAACGTATTTTTAAACGTGTTATTGGTGATTAAAATTGGTCTTGAAAGTCTATAAATGATAAAATGATGAGAAATTTACTTTCTGATTTTTATAGCTGCTTTTTTACGATCTCAGACCAAAGTGCACCGTAGGTATGCAATTCCACTACACGAGTGTCTGTATTGCTGATTGTGTAATAATCTTAAAGTTGAATTCGTATGAGGGCCATGTGGTATATCTTAAAAACTAATTTTAATTGCAACTATTTGGTAACAGCAACTAACTGTTCGGTAAGTGCATGATTAACTGATTGATAAGTGCAATGAAGGCATCGGGCCAAACCAAACCAAAAACCATTCCGGACTTTAAATATTTTGAACCCTCGAACCGATCCAAGAACCCTTAACCTAAAACTATACAATAAACCGTGGCCGCAATCAGACCGACTAATTTGAACCCAGATCGAATCTATATTTAAACTTTAAAAAAAAAAAAAAAAAAAAAAAAAAAAACGATTCTGACCGAAACGTTAGGTGTTCTTCTTGTGAAAGTAAAGGAATAACAGGGACTGAAAATCGCTGTTCCTTTTTTTGCGCAATCGTTGCACCACATTTTAGCGAACAATAGGCGCAAACCAACTTCTTTAAAAAAAAAAAAAAAAAAAAAAAAAAAAAAAAAAAAAAAAAAAAAAAAAAAAAAAATGTGAACCGAACCCAAATTTTCGCTACAGTCCAATGCCCTGGGTGCAACTGACTGTTCGAAAATGCAATTAATATTGCTCGGTGAAAGCAACTACATTTTCGGTAACCGCAGCGCTATAAATATTCGTTAGGTAACTACCGCGAATATTTGGGAAGCTACGACTAAATTTTTAGTAACAATAGTCAAAAAAGCCTTTTGGTAGCCACATCTGAACATTTTCAAGATGAAAAGTGTCCAGAATATACTTAGTTGGTGTTTCATGTGTCGATAAGAGACATTTCAGTCAGAGCAGCCACCAATCGACCAAACCGTAACCATAGAATAAAGATTACTTCGTAATAGAAGCGTCACTGCCATAAGGCTCTGTATAAACTCCAGCTTTCGTTGACCTTGATCAAATAAGCCGGCCCGCGAACATTTGAAAATAAGCCTGAAAAACTAGTTCGAAATTGACTTCAGCAGCACTGTCCGGGCTTTTTGCAGGACTTATTATTTTTTATGATGGACTGCGAGAGCATAAAATAATATTTATTACCTTATAAAAGAGTTGTCACTGCCATAAGGCTACTTTTAAAACTCATTTTGATGGACCTCACCAGCGGCGGCTCGTACAATATGGCAACAATGGATTTCCTCCATTTAAAACTGTGTAAAATAATCGATTACTTGGTGAGGCGCAGCGCCTCACCTAGTATCGATCTTTTTGCATACGTTTAAATGGCAAAAGTGCACGGTTGCCAGATTGCACGAGCCGCCACTGGACCTCACTCAAAAATAAGCCGGTTCGCGACGGTTCAAAATAAGCCAATCGCATCGCTGCTAGGTGGTGGATAATGTTGTTGTTGAACGAAAAGTTTACGGATTAGTTACGAAAAAGCGCGAATAAAAGATGATGGGTGCATGAAAGAAAAAAAAGAAAGAAAAAAAAGAATCATGTTTAAAAGCTTGAGCGAACCTTTGAAGGTGTAAGGACAGAATAATACAATCAGAACGGAAACTAACTCCCATAAGAGCCAATGGAAGCAAGTTTGGAATTTAAAGGCACCAATAGGCAACGCTGTGGTCCTATATCCCAACATGGCGGCGTGTGTGATTTGTGTTGAAACTCATTTATTTCTGCAAATTCTGGAAAGAAATCTTAAGTTTCCGGCCTCACTTTCATTCTATTGGCATTTCAGAATGAAAATTTCGCGGATCAGGTCCTATATTTTTTTTCATGCGCGAATCCAGATGTAAACATCCTATATCCCAACATGGCGGACGCGAAATGAATTTGCTTCAAAATCCGACAGAGTTTCCGTTCTGATTGTATTATTCTGTGGTGTAAGATGTCTATTTTCAGTTTGGCACAAACACAAAATTGTGTGTGGATTACGAAGTTTGGCAACGAACATTTGTAAGCATTGGGCTCGAACTTGGGTAAGATAGTCGAGTAACAATGGAGATGACTTCGGTCCTCGGCTAACGTTCGCGTATTCTCGTATCGTATCCAGACCCGTCATAAACCGCCTCTATTAGCTCTTTCTGTTTTTGATGGTATATCTCGCCGGTCCCGATAGTACAGTATACAGAGCATCTGACTGAGGCGAAATCGGCGACAGACTTCTTTTTTAGTCCGGCCTTTTTCTCTCCAACACGTCTCTTATATATAAGGCAGATGACACACGTATCCGAGATGTGCCCTTATTATCTGATGCAATATTGTCGTCTTCCATTTAGAATTCTTTGCTATTCTATCTTTCCCTGGTGCCGATGCCATACCGTTGCCTTGGTTGCGAATATTGGCGGATACAGGGAATTGTCTTTCTCTCTCTCCTCCCATTTGAAAACGTGCGTTAGAAAAGGACAGAAGAGGAACAAAGTCACGTGGTGGCCCCCTCTGCTATCCTTTTCTAACACATAAATTCAAATGGAAGGAGAGAGAGAAAGACAATTCCCTGTATCCGCCCATGGTTGCGAACTTTTGCTGTAGAGCTTTTGGAAGAAGATTCTGATGGTGGAACTTTGCATACTCGAGGGAGAAACGTGTATATATTCGCAAGCACATACTAAACCCTTGGTACACTGAAAGAAAAGAGTGCTAAATTTAACTATTTTTTAGTTTAAAGTATGGAACACCATACTTAAAACTGATAGATCGACTATTAAAATTGGTTAAATTTGTTGCGGCCAAGGTGTGACCTGATGGAAAACCTTAATTTTAAAGACTCCTGGGTGTTCTATTGTGGAAACCAATGAGCTATAACTTTAGAGTGGCAGCGGATTGGTCCACCTTGTGCCTCACAGGGTAGAAGGAATCGCGGGAAAAAGCGGAATTTGGACGGCAGATTCCAAGGTTTAAGGTTAAGTTTTGTAGGTCGTTTCCAAGTCGTTTCCGGCAATGCCCGAGTTTGCTTACGGAACGACCGGAAACTACCTACAAAATTTAACCTCAAAATCGAATTTTACGGCAACATGGCGGCGCCCTCGGTGACAACAATGAACCAGCGGAACGTTCTTTGATGTGCCACTCTAAAGTTATAGCTCATTGGTGGAAACGCCTTTGGGTTAAGCCTTTAAAAGTTAGGTTAGAATTGCTTTAGGACGCACAGTTCTCGAGATATATGGGGGTCCCGAGAACAAGAACTAGAGCAATTGACGCTTGATGGCGTGGGAGACCCCGAAAGTAGGGCTCCTAGGCCCCTAGGGCTACTCTGAGCTTGGCTAAATAGCCACAAAGGAATTGGGCCTTGGTGAGCATCGTTGTGATTCTGGTGTTTCGAGATCAACCGTTTCGTAGCGGCTGATCTGTGTCGTTTGGTGGCGACGGTAACTTTGAAGTGAAAATCAAGGAAGCGCTTTGGTGACGCTAGAATGGCATGCGGCAGGGTAGAACGACTATAAGTCGGGCAAATATTAATTGACACCTGAACCAGAGAGAAAATGATCGATAAAAATGGAGAAATGCATTGAATGGAGCACCCCCTGTCAAGACGGAGCACCCCCTGTCAAGACGGAGCACGCCGCTTGACAAGGGTCAGCTCCACGCTGCGTTGCCGCCTATAGTCAAACCCAAATCAACTGAAGCTCGACGCCCCTTTTTCCCCCTAGCTTGCCAGCACTCATTTTTACCCTCTCCACTATGCACCCTGCTGGACAATGCGTCGCACACCATCCCCGGTCATCATTCTACCTGAGGCTCCGCACGCAGGTACGGGGTTTTGAATAGAGCGCCAAGAGACGATGAAAGAGGAGAAAGGCACGACGCACAGTGTGGGATATGCCCGATCTAGCTAGAAAAAAGTCGAAAAATCAAGTTGCTTAAAATTGTTCGAAAATGGATGAAAATGAAAGGTGAGGATATGCTGATCACGAATATATGTATTGTTTATACATTTTCTTCGATCCGATTGGTGTAAAACAGCTTGAACATTGGCTTCCGCCATAGTTTGGTTACGACATTTCCTACGATCATTTTCTTAGCCTTAGATTTGATGCTATTTTAAGTATACGTGTTACAGTTTCGGAAAAAGTGTTGAATGCATGTTGTAGAGGATGGTCTGCTGATCATTTTGCACCCTATTTTATTTACTCAATGTCCTTTCTAATGGTTTTTTCAAAGCCTCGAATGAAACGTTCTCCAACTCCTCAAGTTTACGTAAATCGTGATCTTTATTGGACAATAACTAAATTTGGCGGCGTTTGGCGGAACTTTGGTTTACACCACGTGAAAGCCCATATTTCAGAGAACAAATCCATGAAAACAGTAGCTGCCACAAGGTGCCCCCACGAAAAAAATATCAATTTGAAAAGTGAGAATCGCCAGTTCAGACCACACTTTGAAGTGCTTGTGAGAGCTCGTCGCGCCACGTACTGCGCATTTTCTGTACTCGCTTACTTGTATGAATGGAAACTCACCCTCAATCGTACCGTCTCGCTGGCTCTGTCGGTTGCAGTGCCACCCATTGTTCGAAAGTTTTACAGTTCGAATCCCGGGCAGTCAGCAATTTTTTTCTTCCTTTTTTTTATTATTCCGGGCATTTTTTTAAAGGACCAATTCATTTAATGTGAACGTTTCATTAATTAGCGTTGTTGAAAACTGATCCCCTGTTTTTTAGAGGAATAATTTTTTTTTTCATTATTATTCTTTTTTATAAAATTATTTTGACAGTCTTTGGGCTTTTAGAGCACTTGACATTAAAATTCATAAAATCTGACTTCAGATTCGTGATCAGCGACCCTTTAAACCCCCTAGTAACACTTATCGCGGAAGAAAGTCATTGGTCGGACTTTTTTCTCGCTAGATCGGTCAAATCCCACACAGTGCGACGCCGGCTACTGTTGGCTGGCGAGTTCGCTCGGGCCGTTGCGTTGTGGTGGGGGAAGGCAGCCGAGGAGCGTCGAGCTTCAGTTGATTTGGGTTTGACTATAGTGCAAACCTGCCTGATTCTTCAAGTGTCAACTTATATTGCCCGACTATAGGCGCTAGGTGACGCGGGTTGGCTTGGTGGCCAGAAACTACGGGGACTTGGGAGTAGTTTTGAGGTTAGGTAGCCTCAAGTATAGGTATGGTAGCCTAGTGAAAGTGTGATACCCTCAGGTGCAGGTGTGGTAGCCTCGTGAGGTTGACGAGAGGTGAGGTGGCCTCTGATAAGGTTTGATAGCCTCGCTGGTTGAATGTGAGGTATGGTAGCCTCAAGCTCGCAAGTGGCGAGGCCTGAGAGCTCCGGCAGCGTTCACCAAAGACACTTCACCTGCCCACTATGGGGCCGATGCCCGATTTAGGCGGCCAAAACCCCCAAGTAGACGCATATGCCTCTTTTGACCACGTATGGACCTCAGAATCAATCTTTATGGTCCTAGAAGACCTTCTGTCCCTTTGATGGCCCCTTTAAGCCCCTCCCCTCCCCCTCCTCCATAGAATTGTACTTATCGCGCGTAAACCATTATCGTTGGTTGAAATCAGAGATTTCCTTCGAGGTGCTTTCGGTTACTTTGTTACTTATTCATTGAGAGTCCATTCACGAAGAACTCTCTCGCCCCCCTCCCCTCCCCTCCTCTCCCCGCTCCCATTGGCTAATACAGGGGGGCGAAGGGGCAATCGCCCCCCCCAGTTCGACCAAAAAATAGGGGGAAAAAGGGGGTCGAGGGAAGGTGAAAGAAGGGGAAAAGAAGGGGGAAAGGAGGAGAGTAAAACGGAAAAAAAGGGGTCGCCGGGGGGCGAAAATCCCGATTTCACCCCCCCCCCCCGTCTGTGAGGGCTGAATCCGCCAATGCCCGCTCCTTTTCTCAGTCTTCCCCCTTCCTTTTTTATTTGTTCGCTCCATTATTTTTGTTTTGTTTTTCGTTGGGAGTGATTTCGATCTACTCATAGAACAAACCATCTATTGCTGCAAGAAAAACATGTTTTACAAGTGCGAAAATCCTCCGCCGCGGCTTGACAATGACCCGCACTGATCTGAGGCGTTTGGGACATTTGTTATCAAAACAAACGCCGAACCTTTCATGTTGGGCGTGGTTTTAAAAGATAAGACAACACTTTTGTATGGGGCATCCGATTCTTTTGTCCTTATTTTCTCACATGCATGAGGTGACGAAGATCCATCTTGTTTTCATCACGACCAAACAATTGGAATGTACTATTTCGCTGTGTCCTGGGTCACCTCGGTCATACTCGCGACACTTTCTATGACGGGCGAAACATTAGGTGCTGATGAGTTTTAATAAGTGTTCAAATGGAAACTGACACAGCTCACAATTAAAAGCGTATTATTTAGACACAAACTTGCGCAAAAAAAAAAAAAAAAAAAAAAAAAAAAAAAAAAAAAATCACCAGATACATCATGTCTAATCTCAAAAATGCATCTCTCTTGAGCAACCAATAAAATGCTCGGTTCTATTGGATTTATTAAAAGAATATCAAAATTAATCAATTAACTGATCTGTTTTCTAATTTATTTTAGGTTAGTGAAATCTGTATGACACTCCTAATAGCTGACAAGTTCGTTTTCGTAAGCATTCTTTTCTCCATTAATCAGGAGAAACAATTTTTTTTGCCATTTTTGATGTATTTTTTCTTAAAAAAGGCCGAAAAAAACACCTTTCTGCTAACTTGCGCTAAAAAAGCTGGACATATTCTGAAACTACATGAAATTTGGAATCAGAATCTGGCAACGGAATAGGCGTGACTCCGCGTGTACCGCTTTTTTGAGTCCACTGAAGTTTTGATGACTGATGAAATTCAATGAAAAAAAGACGGATCTTCGTCACTTCATGCATGTGAAAAAATAAGGACAAAAAATCGGATCCCTATATGAAAGTGTCGTCTTACCTTTTAAAATCACGCCCATCATGAAAGTTTGGCGTTTGTTTTGATAACAAAGCTCCCAGACGCCTCAGATCAGTGCGGGTCATTGTCAAGCTGCGGCGGAGGATTTTCGCACTTGTTGACATCATATCTTGATAACGTCGCCCCAGAGCCATTATCATGCTAGGGCGGTAAATTGTCATTGATTTGAGGTCCACACATGTTACTCTGAGCACCTTGATGTCAGAAATCAATTTATCTGAACCTAGGTTTTGGCCGCCTAAATCGGGCATCGGCCCCACAGTGCTGCCGAGGAAGCCACGAGGCTGGCTTTTCCAGCCAGTTAGGTAGCATGCAATTTGGCAACGTTGTACTGTGTCTATTCAAACCAATGTAAAAGGTCGAATGCAAAGGTGTTCACCGAACACCCAATAGTTCGATATTTTTCATGGGTTCAAATGGAAGAACTTTAAAGTTGCCAAATTGCACGCTAGGACCACTGCTTCCAGCCCAAGAGTCTCCGAACTCCCTCCACTTCGCCACTTGCGAGCTTGAAGCTACCATACCTCACATTTAACCAGTTTTATTTCTCTTATTAGCCATTAAACTATGATTAATTGAACCGTTGATCCAACAAAAACATGAAATTTCCTAAAAATTGTTTGCTGAACCGGTTTCTATTCATAGCTTAAAACGTTAATAAACCTAAGAAGACTAATAACCCTGCTAGAAATTTTCCTTGCTTTTTGGCAAGGAAATGTTACATTTCCTTGCTTTTGGCAAGGAAATATTTCCATTTCCTTGCTTTCGGCAAGGAAATATTTCCATTTCCTTGCTTTCGGCAAGGAAATATTTCCATTTCCTTGCTTTTGGCAAGGAAAAAATTCCATGCTCATGGAAAACTTCAAGGAAGTGGAAATGTTTCCTTGCTTCGTTCAAGGAATTTTTTCCATTTCCTTGCTCTTGGCAAGGAAATATTTCCATGCTCATGGAAAACTTCAAGGAAATGGAAATGTTTCCTTG
>VMOF01000001.1:5568779-5636489 GCA_011764245.1 Trialeurodes vaporariorum
CATCGGTGAATAGAAAAATAGCATTGATTATACGCAAAACGGCAGCCCTGATACCTATGTAACCAAGTATCCCTCCGCTACATTCGATAAGTTATCTGTTTTTATCGGATTGAAACAAGCAGCCAAAAGAGTGATATATAACTGGAAAGAATAAAATTTCGGCCGCAGGTTCTCCTTTTCCGACTTTTTTTTTTCTTTTCTTTTCAACCTCAGGCGTGTGGATTGTTGTGCTTTGTACGTTTTGTAACATTATGAACTTCATGAAAATACTGTAGATGTCGCGTCGCGTGAGGGGGTCATTCAACAGTCCATCCAGAACAACCACTGAGGTATTTT
Organism: Trialeurodes vaporariorum; assembly: GCA_011764245.1. Lineage (NCBI taxonomy): Eukaryota > Metazoa > Arthropoda > Insecta > Hemiptera > Aleyrodidae > Trialeurodes > Trialeurodes vaporariorum. Next base: position 5,569,116 of record VMOF01000001.1, read on the forward strand.
TTATCGCAAGATTCCGTCCACACGCAACAAATGTCACTCCCGTCATTTGTTGGATGCTATTAGTATAATTTCTAAGAGCTCCTTTTGATACCCAATAGACATAATTCATAATATGCTTCAAATTCCAGTTGCGGTTTCTCAAATGAGACGTTTACATATAACGGAAGAAATTTCGCTCTGAAGTTAAGCACGGGGTAACTGCCATGTGCGTCAGTTGAAATTGATTTTGTCAATTTTTCATCAAATTTAAAAATAACTCTTCACTGCAGAGGCTTCGGCGGGATATCAAAACAGAACTATATATATATATATATATATATATATATATATATATATATATATATATATATATATATATATATATATATATATATATATATATATATATATATATATATATATATATATATATATATATATATATATATATATATATATATATATAATAAAACACAAAAAAATGGCCAAAAAATAAATGATGAATGATTCTTCATTATATATATATATATATATATATATATATATATATATATATATATATATATATATATATATATATATATATATATATATATATATATATATATATATATATATATATATATATATATATATATATATATATATATATATATATATATATATATATATATATATATATATATATATATATATATATATATATATATATAATGAAGAATCATTCATCATTTATTTTTGGCCATTTTTTTGTGTTTTATTATATATATATATATATATATATATATATATATATATATATATATATATATATATATATATATATATATATATATATATATATATATCTTACTATAGTATAAAAATCTAAGGGACATTCTTTCACACATTCCACACATTCTTTCACACATTCCACACATTCTTTCACACATTCTTTCAAAATAACTTCGGGATTCTCTAAAATCTCAGATTTTGTCCATTTCTGTGTGTGCCAGGAAGTGCCGTGACTAATTGCTGACAGACGTGGCGACGGGGGGTAAATGAGCCGAGAGATGGGAGAGCCTCCTCCGCCAGCCCGATCGGCGCGCCGCAGCGGACCCTTGAATCCAACCCCCTTCGCACCCCTCCTTCTGTGCTGTATTCTTAACTTTATACCATTATCATAGTTTTGCATGTTGATTTCTAACGGCGCGCAGCGCCGCAATATAGGCGCGAAGCGCCTCCGGGGGTTGGGCCGCGGAGCGGCGAGGGGGCGAAGCCCCCTAGTATATATATATATATATATATATATATATATATATATATATATATATATATATATATATATATATATATATATATATATATATATATATATATATAAATAAAACACAAAAAAATGGCCAAAAAATAAATGATGAATGATTCTTCATTATATATATATATATATATATATATATATATATATATATATATATATATATATATATATATATATATATATATATAATATACAACAGTGAAATGGGAACTAGACCAAAGAAAGCTAAAAAAATACCGAAACGTTTCGACACAAACAACGTGGATCTTCATCAGTCGGACAATTAAAAAATAAAAAAATAAAAATAAAAACAAAGAGCAGGTGAGCCCGTTCCAAATCACATTGGAGCAAGGACCTTGCTCCAATGTGATTTGGAACGGGCTCACCTGCTCTTTGTTTTTATTTTTATTTTTTTATTTTTTAATTGTCCGACTGATGAAGATCCACGTTGTTTGTGTCGAAACGTTTCGGTATTTTTTTAGCTTTCTTTGGTCTAGTTCCCATTTCACTGTTGTATATTATAAATTGTTTCGGCCATTTAACTTTTTCTCTAAGTATATATATATATATATATATATATATATATATATATATATATATATATATATATATATATATATATATATATATATATATAATGAAGAATCATTCATCATTTATTTTTTGGCCATTTTTTGTGTTTTATTATATATATATATATATATATATATATATATATATATATATATATATATATATATATATATATATATATATATATATATATATATATATATATATATAATAAAACACAAAAAAATGGCCAAAAAATAAATGATGAATGATTCTTCATTATATATATATATATATATATATATATATATATATATATATATATATATATATATATATATATATATATATATAATGAAGAATCATTCATCATTTATTTTTTGGCCATTTTTTTGTGTTTTATTATATATATATATATATATATATATATATATATATATATATATATATATATATATATATATATATATATATATATATATATATATATATATATATATATATATAAAGAAAAAATTGAACACTAAAATCGGGAAACAAGGCTAAAAAAATAATTATAAAACACAATTTAAAACAAGAAAGAAACCAAAACGTTTCGGAGCCAAACGACTCCCTCTTCAGTTGGCTAAAGAATGCAACGAGGTAACAAAGCAAATACACAAAGCGAATAACAGACCAACAAAATAATAGATAGGAAACTCAAATGGTCGACTGATCTTCGTCGAACATACGTCGATACGACCCGCAGAGCTTATCTGTATCAGTTTTTAAATTACAAACACTGTTTTTATTTTTCACAATGTGAATACTTTCCAATATGCATCTGGCGTGGTCATTTTTTTCGACGGCCAACACCGTGACGTTGTCAAAATTAAAATGATGATCCAGAGAATCCTCATGACGATGCAAGGCTGTAACCTCCTTTCGGTTATACTTGTGTCCATTCAACCTACTACCTAATTGTTGTCCAGTCTGACCAATGTAACTCATGCTACAGTCTGAACACGGGATTTTATAAACTACACCAGATTTAGAAATAGTGGGTGTTTTTGCCTTCAATGGAGTAAATAAAAACTGAAGATTATTGTACTGCTTAAAAACCACTTTAAAATCAAAATTGTATATAATCATAATTATAATTCATAATCATAATTATAAAATCATAATATATATATATATATATATATATATATATATATATATATATATATATATATATATATATATATATATATATATATATATATATATATATATATATATATATATATATATATATATATATATATATATATATATAAACAAAGAAAGAACTTAAATCGGCCCAACACATGAATAATAATAAAAACTTAAATGGGAATAAGGCCGCGAAACAATAAAATTAAAAAATCAAGACGTTTCGGAGGGCTAACACCTCCTTTATCAATCGAAAATTAAAAAAAACAAAAAAATATAAAATAAGAGTCATGCCATCACGATAACAACGGCCATGACTAAAGCTCAAACCACAAACAAGTTCTCATTTGAAGGAAAAGACTACACAGGCAAAGAATAGTATCAATCACCAGCTCTATCTGGACGAAAAAACTGGTGATAAGCAGAGCTTAATCTGGACACGTCTGCGCGGCAATTACAAACACTGCTCTCGTGTTTCAAGATTTCTATCATTTCAAGGAGATTTCTCGCGAAATCATTCCTCTCGAAACATAAAATTTTCGCGCCATGGAAATCAAAAGTATGACCAAGAGAATTTTGATGATAATGAAGAGCAGTTTTTTCATTTTGGTCATACTTGTGTCCATTAAATCTTTTACTCAGTATCTGTTTAGTTTGCCCGATGTAGCTTAATTCACAATCGTTGCACTTAATTGAATAAATTACAGAGGACATTTGGCTGCTATCAGTCTTAGATTTTAAAGGTGACAGTAAGAAACCGAGGTCATTATATCGCTTATGGACCACCCGATAACCAAACAACTTAAGAATAACTGACAAATTTTCAGAAAGATACGGCACATAAGGTAACGATATTATATGAGAAGTATCAAAAGCATTGTGTGAGTGTGTCAAAACATTGGTGTTAAAGTTATTGGTGTTATGGTGTTAAAGTTGCCGCGCAGACGTGTCCAGATTAAGCTCTGCTTATCACCAGTTTTTTCGTCCAGATAGAGCTGGTGATTGATACTATTCTTTGCCTGTGTAGTCTTTTCCTTCAAATGAGAACTTGTTTGTGGTTTGAGCTTTAGTCATGGCCGTTGTTATCGTGATGGCATGACTCTTATTTTATATTTTTTTGTTTTTTTAATTTTCGATTGATAAAGGAGGTGTTAGCCCTCCGAAACGTCTTGATTTTTTAATTTTATTGTTTCGCGGCCTTATTCCCATTTAAGTTTTTATTATATATATATATATATATATATATATATATTTTATATATATATATATATATATATATATATATATATATATATATATATATATATATATATATATATATATATATATATATATATATATATATATATATATATATATATATATATATATATACCCTAGTAAAAATTTTTTTATGACGGTCATTAAAAACACTGAGAAATGGAACACTGACCGGTCAACAAATTTGATGGTTGCCATCAAAATTTTTGTTGGCGACCAACAAATTTGTTGACCGGTCAGCGTTCCATTTTTCAGTGTTTTTGTTGACCACCATCAGAATTCTGCTGGTCCACCATTAAAATTTTATTGATCACCATCAAAAAGTTTTAACTGGTTAAAAGGGTTTTAAGGATAATATTGGGAATTAATAAAAGTGAAACTACACTTACAGACATGTACGGATGTACACCTACGTCCGCCGATCGGACGGAAGCTTTCAAATTTTACGGTCACTTCCGGGATTCGAACCCGAGACCTTCCGATTCCAAGTCCGGTGACCTAACCGTTACACCACCCCGATTAGATATATACAACTGACGAAAATCCGGTAGATAAGTTTGTGAAAAGAGAATATGGTTACTTTAAGTCTGATTTGCATGAAAATTGGTAATGGAAGGTATTTTTGGTCGAGGAATCTGATTCTGCATTCAGATTTTTGGTATTTAAAAAACTTGATGAGATAAAATCAATTTGTTACTGGGTGCAAAAGAGTGAGTCTCCCTTTCTTCAAATTTTGAACGGTCGCGGAACTTGAAGTTTGGTCGAATGGTCGGTCTTTGAATCTATATAATGTCACGGAAATCAAATTATCCACATGGAACATTTTACCAGGGATGTTATATCTGTTTTCCAAACACATTTAAAAAAAGAGTACTAAAGTTCCGTATTTGTTGTTTAGGTAGTGCCTTTTTTATCATCCAGCATATCAAATAAAAGCTTCTTTAACTTATTGTAAGTGAGGCGGTGTCAATTGTAAAGTGTCTTAATGTTTAGTTCAAAAAAACACATTTATTTCCATGTATGGAAATTATTAATTTAAATTTTACAAGCGGATACAAAGAAATACGGCCAAGGTATGCAATACGCAATGTACAGTATACTATTCAACTCATGTATTAGGTGTGTGTTGCATATATTGCATATCCTGGCCAGGTTTCTTTTTCCCCGCTATAGTACGATCCCTATATAGGTGAAATATACCCACAAGTGTATCATATGTGTCAGAATAAATATATACTGTATACAGTTTCTACAATACACACTTGATTAAAGTAAAACAAAAGATAGGATTAATTTTTATTCAGTATTGTACTTTTTTCAAAGTCCGTGTTGTCTAAATACTATATTTCTAATTCTTTATTTATATGGAAAAGTCAGTTTTGAGCTCTAAATGGGGGTAAATAATTTGTAAACATCCTGGACGTTTTAAACCGTCAACATAGCCATGTTCTAGTTTTGTGAAACTTGAGAAAGTCAAAACCTAGACTGTAAGTTGAGACATACTTAGCAACCGTATGTTCCACATCATGATATTTGCGAGTTATAACAAAAAGTTTACCGGACAGCACTAAAAATTTAATGGCCACCAACAAAGTTCCTTTCATCCGTAAGCTATTTTCTGGTCATCAACAAAACTTATTTGGCCTCAAACAAACTTTTGTTGGTGCCAATACTTCTTGTGACCGATCATCAAAAATTCTGTTGACTGCCAGCAAAATTTTTACTGGTCGGTCACAAGAAGTATTGGCACCAACAAAACTCTGTTGGTGCCAATGCTTCTTATGACCGACCATCAAAATTCTGTTGGCTGCCAGCACAATTTTTACTGATCAGCAGTCACAAAAAGTATTGGCACCAGCAAAATTTTGTTGACCACCAACAAAATTCTACTGGCACCAACAGAATTTTACTGGCTGTCAGTAAAATTCTGTTGGTGCCAGTAAAATTTTGTTGGTGGTCAACAAAATATTTTTACTAGGGTATATATATATATATATATATATATATATATATATATATATATATATATATATATATATATATATATATATATATATATATATATATATATATATATATATATATATATATATATATATATATATATATATATATATATATATATATATATATATATATATATATATATATATATATATATACATATATATATACTTTGGAGTATATTTTTAATTGCAAGCTGATCATTCTGGAGAGAAAATATTTTCACAATTTTGCATATTATTGACAGATGTCCACGGAATATGTCGACTGATGCCAAAAATATATTTAGGAGCTACCTATTTTTGATATTCATTCGAAACTGAGGGAATAATTCTTGAAAGCATACTGAGATAACGCCTACCGTAATACAATTTGACGTGCGTTGAAGCTGTTGAAGGCCACTTCCGCATTCCGGTTTAACGTACGATCCTAAGAGGAGCTCTCAAGCGTACTATACGTATTTACGCATCTGGCGGAGCCTGGGATGGGTATGTTGCGTACTTCTGCTACATCAATATGACATATTGCGACTTATTCTCGTATGATTCCGTGAAAATAACGAGGCGCACAATAAAAACTTTCAAGAGTCACTCATTACCTAAGGTAATTACTTTTATTTCAAACAACTCGCGCTATACACCATACATCATTTTCACCTACTTACACATTGACTCAAACACTGCTTCGATGTAAACATCAACGTAGCTTATAAACGTTGTACGTTCCATTTAGAAACATGCAAGTGTTGCTGTTATGAGACGAAGTCAATAGTACAAATCGGAGGTAAAACTCAATAAGTTCCTTCAATTTCTGAGGTATGCAAAATCGTTACTTCCACGTAGGAATAGTTAACTACTACAAGCTGATACGGTTTAGTAAGGCAAGCTTATTTTTAAATCCAATACACAAAGCTTAATTTTTTGAAACTGAAAGAGCCATTAAGTATAATCTTCTAAATGCAACCTTGGTTATAGAGAGTTATTTTCTCCGACCTGACAGAATTTTGATTTTTCATTATTCTGTGAAGCTTTTTTTAATAATTCGCAGAGAATCTCCTCGAAGGAGGCTGATCGAAAAGTAATGCACACTCGCAGATATCTCGAGACTAACACGAGATAAATCAGATAATTTGGGCTTATCAGTTACCTAGTGTCATCCTCTGATATCATGCGAAGTTTCATACAAATCGGTCAACCCGTTACGAGTCAGTGTACGATGATATGGAGCCTAGTGCAGGTGATTTGTCAGTGCGAATAAAACAACGTGCAGTGATCGAGTTTTTGCAACGATTGCAGTGATCGAGTTTTTGCAACTTTTGCAACGATTTCGCAAGGATGGAGATGAGTTTCTTCTGAAAATTGTGACCGGAGACGAAAGTTGGGTACACCACTACGATCCAGAAGAAAAAAATCAGAGTAAAGAATACCGCCACAGTTCATCTCCACCGCCGAGAAAATTCAAAGTTGCGCCGTCCGCAGGCAAGATTCTTCTGACAGTTTTTTGGGACGGAAATCGAGTTTTGCTCATTGATTTTTTGGAAAAAGGTGCGACAGTCAACTCTCCACGTTACATCGAAACTCTAAGAAAACTTCGAAGACGAGTCTGTAGGGTTCGTGGATCAACCGACCGCATTTTGTTGCAGCACGATAACGCGACACCGCACACTTCTCACGCGATTAAAGAAGCCTTAACAAATTTGAAGTTTGAGACGTTACCACACCCCCCATATAGCCCTGACCTCGCACCGTGCGACTTTTATTTGTTCCCAAATTTAAAGAGACACCTCAAAGGCAACAAATTCTCTTCGGACGATGAAGTGAGAGAAGCTTTCCAGTCTTGGCTAAAGAAGCAAACTTCAGAATACTTCACTGACGGCATGAGAAAACTGGTTCGACGCTGGGAGCGCTGTATCGAGTTAGGTGGTGACTATGTTGAAAAGTAATATACCATTGTAAAGGTAATTACATCTACTTTCATCTCTATTTTCATTTTTGAAAATATGTCAAACCGTTCTCGAGATATTTACAACTGTGCATTACTTTTCGATCAGCCCTCGTACAATTGTTTTTTTTTTTTTTTTTTTTAATCGTGTCAGCTTTTATTCATATGCCCCGGTCATCTTAATTTTTCAACCTTGGACAATCGTAATGCAAAGCTCTCCCGTTTTTCCTTCATTTCTTAACCTGACCACAAGAGCCTTTCGAATACCTTTTTCTAGCATAAAGCCTAAAGGTTGATTATTCAATGTTGATTCTACAAATTTGCGCAACCCTTTTATTACATGCTTTGTATTCCATTTGGACTTACTTCGAGCTTACATGTAAGATTCAAACAATGTTATAACAAGGTAGAGCTCGTTTCAGATGTGTAGGCGGACCTAAATCATAATCTTTGGCGAATTTTCAAATTTAATTCCTTTAAAATAAAACCAAACTTGCTTCTGACTTTGTTCTTTTGCGTTTATAGTGTTCCTCGTTGAAAAGTGAACACTCAATTTCATTTTCATTAATTTTCATCGAGTAATATCAGAAATAATGTTGACAAATTCCAAAGATTATCGGTCTAGGTCCGCCTACACTTCTGAAACTACCTCTAAATGACACCGGCTGACTCACTGTTGCCATATAAAAAAAATTTAAAAAAAACACGTATGTTATAGGATTTCGGCTATTTTGGCAAGCCGCAACGTTGACTTAACCCTTGTGAGCCTAAGGTATTTCGGTAACACAAAGGACTAAGAGGGGGGGGGGTATTTTTGTACCCCAAGGATATTTTCATGCAGCACAGTCAGTATCAATAATTTTGAAACTTTAATGGATGGATTATGTACTTAGTACCCTAAGAGAGTAATTTATGTGAAATTTGAGCAAATTTTTGCTATGTTGCCAAATTTACACCTACTTTTAAAAAAATGTCAAAATAAAAAAATGGAAAAAATGAAATGAGGTATCATCTTATTTTTCCATTTTTGATAAATTTCCAATTTTTTTTCAATGATCTGACTTAATATTCTTAATCTACATAAAATTTTCGTAAAATTCACTGTAATAGATGGTTCCAAACTTAAAACTGGCAGGACGAAGGGGGGGGGGTATATTTGTTCTCCAACACTTTAAATTTCTATAATATCGACACAAATTCATAAAAATTAATGAAATTTGGTGGACGTGTTCTAAGTATCCTAACTTAAAATGTCATGAAGTCCCAAAAAATTTTGAGCAGTTTTGACAAAATGGCGTCAAAAAAACTGGCCTGGGGTACAAATCTACCCCCCCCCCTTAGGCTAACAAGGGTTAATCTAGAGAAACCTTAGATATTTCCTTGATGCCGATGAAGATAAAGGATATAGCATATGTAGAGTAATACTTCCTACTTTAGATGGTCCGTGGTTCGCCGAGTGTGAGTGCGCCGAAAGCGCAACACTACTCAACAGGGCTGCCGTTTTGCGTATAATCAATGCTATTTTTCTATTCACCGATGATTCCACCGAATGAGAAAAGATAACACAGTTCAGTTCAGTGTATGACTGTAACGCACGAAAAAACTCTGATCTGTAATCTTTCCTTAATCGGTGGAAACGCCGTTAGTTAATTAAAATATCCGCAAGTTTTTTAAGTCATCGACGACTCCACCGGTTGAGGAAAGATTACAGATGCGAGTATTTTAGTTGATTACAGTCATTCTCTGAATTGAACTGTGTAATCTTTTCTCAACCGGTGTAATCATCGGTGAGTAGAAAAATAGCATTGATTATACGCAAAATAGCAGCCCTGCTACTCAACAATTATTCGGGGGGTATTCGGATCCGAAAGAAGCAAGTCAAAACATCAGGCTTGCTCTTTCTAAGGCATCGGTTGCATGGGTAAATGGAATTCTCACCAGAGTAGCAAGCCCGACGTTCTAGGGGTCCTTCTCCCGGAAACCGCACGTCAATTGTCGAGCAATCATGATGCTTGTCCATGTCTCTTATGTTCGACGAATTGATGGCTATTTTGATATCTGATGCCACCGCCGCGCCGCGCGCGCCGCGTGTGCTCAAGGAGAGCTGTCAGACTCGCCGACTCTCAAACGCCCCCCCCCCCGATCAAAGTTGCCAGACGGTGCAAATATAACTATTCGATTTTTTTTTATTGAATTAAATGTAGAAGAGGACGAGTGACAGTGTTCTCACATTTGGCAGAAAGTTCAAAAATGTTACTTTTATTTGAATGGGGGGAAAATTCCAATGATTCTCGGCAAAATGGCAGCTGTGCGAGTGATCCCCTGACATTTGGCAACCCTCGTCTCGATCCTCAATGAACTGATCCCTTCAATAAAGTCCGAGGAGATAACGTCCGAAAGGAACTCACTCAAACCCTCTGCTTAGAGTTCCGATGCACCTGTAAACTTTTCATGTGAGATTCGCAACGCCACACAAAAGGGTCAAAACACAAAATATTGCGCACATTAAACATACGTCGCTTAAAAATCACGGTACACATGAAAGGAAGTAGAATTCACACTTTTAAAGCTCATCTTAAGACATCGTCATGTGTTCCTGACAAATGAGATCAATTTACTGGAATTTCCTGGTACAAAAAATGCGGTACTTTTGGTATCCGAAAAGTTCCACTTTACGATCCTATGTGCGCCGAGCTTCCTCTTACGCTGTAAGAATTGGAGAGCGACGCTAAGAGGGTAAAGGATATCTGTTAATCTATTTTAGATCCCTGTGAGGTAGGTATCGTGAAACTTGCGGCTTGCATCGCGAGTACGACTTGGACGCGGCATCACTTCTAAAGCTTAAAGTTGTTGGTCAGCTGACAAAGATAAGGATCGATACGATATCCAAAACTTCATCAACTATGGTTGTGATCTAAAATAACATGTTGTAAATAAAAACACAGAGAGAAAATAATGCAACTGATGAGTTTTTTTTTTTTTTTTTTTTTTTATTCACCGGCGCAGCCACTACAGTCATGTTTTTTTATTCCGGTGCCCCAGCACCGGATCGCACTTGAGTGGTTTTTTAGTAGCGGTGCAATAAACCTGGTGGCTGGTGCTGCTCCAGTGCAAGCTCCTGCACGGAAAAAAAGATTAGTAAAAATAACCATGCGGATACCTGATTTTGGCCCCTGCTAAATGTTATGGTAAACTTGACCAGAAGTATGGTACATTTACCGATACTTTGAGTAAATTCGACATGCAATCAGGTAACATCACCTAGTACCTAGTCAAAACATAGTATACTTCTGGTTAACATTACCATAATATCAAGCAGGTGCCAAAATCAGGTATATCCGTATGGTTATTTTCATCGTAGTTTTTTTTCCGTGTGTGCATCGAAGTTGAAGACCTTCCGAAAAAGAAGGGAAAATCTAAACTGACAGCCTAATAATAAACGGTGGTTTTCCTTCTTCTCGTGCAAAGATACCATTTTTTTCGTCCTCCATATAGAACGTCGGACTGTTTTATTATTTTATTTTCAATTTGTAAAAGTAATATTACTGTGCCTTTTTTTGAATTTTTCCTCATGGATATATATCATAAAACCCTTTTCGCGGGAAGTGGTGCGCATATGTACCATTTTATTTAACATGGAATTCAATGATATTTAAATCGACATTTTTCAAAAAGTCGAGTGACCCATCAAAGACCTTAAAAAATTGCCCTCTTTTGAACGGTCTTGAAAAATCTCAAAAAAACTCAAATCCCAAAATGCTTTTATGAAAGGGATAAAAAAGATGTCGTAAGGGAGACAGATCGACGCATTGTTGAACCAAAAAAAAATACGATTCGTTCACAAACGAATTGGCGGCCAGCGCTACCCACAGCTCCGGTGTGTTTTTTGAGCTATTCTTTACAATGGTGCGACCCTGCACCGAAGCTTCCGGTGTTGCACCATACTGCCTCGGTGCAGCTCCAAAAGCTCCGGGTTATCGCACCGTTGCGGATTCCGGCCCAAAGACGCACCAAACAGAAGTGAAACGGATGTGGGTGATTTTGCTGTTTGAGATCTGTCTCGCTCGCTACATCGCAAATGCAAGAAAACCTATTAGCAAGAGTACGAACTTCGCTGAATAGTCGAAATAAAGTCGTTTTATCAAAAAGCTAAGTATCAAATCATGAAAAATACAATCTGTTGACAACACAACTAGCCGATATTTCATAAGAAGAATAAGACAATGATGAAAGATCTCGGAATCTTGATTGAGTCACATATTCACCCCACCTATACGTGCATTTCCTGTTTTACGCTGTTTTTCCAAAAAGTCACGCTAGCTATTCAAGGAATCTGATGCTTGCTAAACTGCTTATTGCTTCATCGCTGTATGATTGGTCAATTTTTCTAAATCACATGATCTTCTTTTCGAATAGCCAGAAGTCCATTGTGAGTGATACAATTTAATTTTGGAGAAAAATTAATCCTGACAGTGGCGGCTCAAGCTATTTGGTAACAATTTTTTGGCTTCACGCCAATCTATTTAAAACAATCGATTTCTGGTGAAACTCTGCTTCACTTTCAAATCGATTGTTTTACATATGATCTAATTGAGGAATACTATTGTTACTAAAGTGCACGAGCCACCACTGAATCGTGAACGCATGTGCGGATGAGAAAATACGAACACAAAACAGTGGCGAAGCGTGCATTTTTACAACGTTATACTTTGTCAATTTAAACCCATGTAAAAGGCCGAATGCGAAGGTGTTCACCGAACACCCAATACTTCGATCTTTTTCGTTAGTTTAAATGGAAAAACTGCAACGTTGCCATGTTTCTCGCTACGCCACTGACACAAAATTATTAAATTACCTATAACGACGTACTACAGTAAAAAAAGTGCGCACAACAAAATCCCTCAAAGAGAATTCCTTGAAAGTCAAGTTACTTTGTTTTTTTTTTTTTTTTCTTTTTGTTTTGTCTTTGTTTTTTTTTTTTTTTTTTTTTTTTTTTCTTCGAACAAAAATTTAAGTTGCGCCAAGCCTCATTTATGCATTCTATGTTTCCTCTCATTTTTCTTCCCTTTCTTTAGAACTTATATTTTCTTTGTTATTGTTTGAATGGAATTTGAAACCGGCAAAGGGAATAGTATCCCTATTCCTCAGTGGTTTGTAACCTGTAAGGAAAGGGGGGAGAGAACAGGGTCGAGATGGCAAGTAATTTAATCCTTCTTTATACTTCAAAACTTTCATAAATGCCAAGACAAACTGATTAATGACACTGAAACATGTTGTTGCCGTGTTTTATCATTAATATAGGCATTATTCTTTTTAGAAAGCTATGCAAATGAACTCTGCCTTCATGGCGAGCTTTAAGCCTTTACAGTGACGTCGTCGCGTCGCTGGAAGAGTCTCCTCTGAATTTGCATAGCTGAAAAAGGGGTCACAAAGAATTTGGAGAAATCAAATGAAAAGGGCCGGTTACTATAAAAAAAAGGCGGGATGGATCTATAGCAGACTTTTGCTGCACCGTTGAGAGAGTCAATTCTTCCTTAAAATCACTTGAGTATGAAATTGAGAACATCAGAAAGAATCAAAATCCACTAACAAACTCAAAAACTCATAATTTCAAATCGGGCAAATTGAGCATGCATGCTCCGTGAAAATTTCAAGTCAAAATTTAAACCCAATGAGTAATTTTTTACCTTCAGTACTATTAGAAAAAACTTTTTACCGAAGAGATCCCCTGAATTTTCGATATTTCTCATGTACTGCGGCAACAGCCGGAAACGCATGATGAATTAATGGTAAATAACTTGTCGGTTACGCTGCCTGTTACGTAACCGACTATTTCAAAAGTACTTAATAAAAACAATATAACTTGTTACAACAATCTCTGATGTTGTTTTTTAAAGCAAATCACGGTAGTTTAATTGAATTAAAAATTACAGGGCGGAACTTTACTGTATTTATACCTTTTTTGTATATTTAAATGCCGCTGACTAGGACCATAGGCAAATCACGAGATCGGACCTGTTGGAGAAAATCGTTTCCAAATAAAATTCATTTGCACAGATGTTGATAATTCCTGTTTAGAACGTTGGAGCGTAATTGAGAAAATCGTAAGTTACCGAGCTTTACTTTTAAATAAACTATTAAGATTTTGTAAAACAGTAAAATCCGTGCGTAACCGAAGGACTGGAACCGAGGGACAAACATTTTTCACAATTTACGGCATGAAGAAAAATAGTTTCTTAAAAAACGATAGTTTACACGTGTTTTACGGAGTTTTTTGAGCATTTCCATTATCTTCAAAATTCATTTCAGCCTCAAAATATGGTCAAAAACTTAGGTTAAATACCTAAAACTCGGGTGGGAGACGCGTAACCGACGGATATTTTGAACCATAAAACAATTAAAATTAGTATTTAAATAACTTTAAAAGCAATTATTACTATTGCTCCTCATAAAACTAAGTTCCTTCGACTTAAAAATCGAAACATCGAACTTACTTGATCTTTTTTAAAAATATAATCTTGTTGCTCCTCATAAAACTAAGTTCGATTTACTTGATCTTTTTTAAAAATGTAATCTTGTTGGGACACCATCTGGCCCGTTTCGAAATTATGACCCAATGAATGCGTTAAAGAAGATTATAGAAAGGCGGTTGAGTGAGCGGGTGCAGTAGCGCACCGAGAGATTCTTCATCTCTCTCTTTTCTCCATTAAGAAACGTATGTTAGACAAGGATGGACAAGGGGATAAAACCCCCTCCTTTTGTCCTTTTCCTATTTATACATTCAAGTGGGAAATGAGAGAGATGGAAGATATCCTGGTTGCGCCAGTGAGCGGGTGGCAATGGAGGAGTACCATCCTGGTAATAGTGTTCCATGAATTTCCGGGACCAAAATTCCGTGGGTATACAAATAATTATAATTTTTCCATGAAATTACATGCAAAATCTCATGGAATCCCTTAAACGGCCCACGGAACTCCATGAAATGTTACGGAAAAATAATATTCTCCCCTATTTTCACCCAGTCATTTGACAGCCATCTTTGAATGATGTTAAACGCATTAATAGACGGTTCAAGTGATGTTTTAAGGTAATGACTTCATCCGGTGATGAGCGTTCCAAACAAAGACAAGCTGTCTCTCTCGCTCTCGCTTAGCTCCCATATGTACTGCTATCTCACTCTCATTTCAAAAATCGTATACAAAGACATCTTTTGTGAACTTTTTTGGCAGAAATGAATTCCTCAACACAGGAAAAACAAAGTTCAAGTACCGACGAAGCAGCCTTTTAAAATAGCGTCATAGATCAAAAGTTCTAGCTCTACCGGAACAAATCGCGGTTGTACCAAAGCACTCCGTAGGTAGAGTACCAAACTTCCTTCTTGATTTTGCTCTACGGAAGTAGAACTTTGGACGCTTCGGTACAACCGTATTGGCGGATACGGGGGGGCGACCGCCCCCCCCCCGTTCGACCAAAAAGGGGTGTAGAGGGGAGAGAGGAGGTGACAGAAGGGGGAAAGGAGGGGGAAAGGAGGAGAGTAAAAAGGAAAAAGGGGTCACTTGGGGCGAACATTCCAAGTTCGCCCCCCCCAGCCCCGTTCGTGAGGGCTGGATCCGCCAATGTTCAACCGCAACTTGTTCCGGTAGACCTAGAAATTTTGCTCTGCGAAGCTATTTTAAGAAGCTGCTTCGGCGATACTTGAACTTTGTTTTTTCATTGAAGGCATTTAACTTCTTATGGGTCACGCCCGAGTATACTCGTTTTTCTCCTCTACCCAATTTCACATTATTTCAGTCTTCGTTCCGGATAACGCGATTATCATAACACTTACAAGAAAAGGCTTCTTCTGGTGCCTTCAATGTATCGTATAGGCAATTCCATCTCCCCCGAGTACGAACAGTTAACTACCTATCCACTACTCTATTTCACATTGTTTCAGTCTTCATTCCGGATAAACGTGACTATCGATGAAAACACTTACAAAATAGAATACGATTCGCTGGGCGCCTTCAATTCATCGTATGGGCAATTCCAACTCCCCCGAACACGAACAGTTAACTACCTTCCCTGTATGTTTAAACGGAAGAGTGCGGTGTTCTCTTGAACTAACCCGGTCATTAGAGGGTTAATGCGATGTTGTCGTTAAACAAAGCCCTGTATACGAATTTCGAAACTAGAAAGAGATGGGTATACATGGGCGTCACGGGAGGGTGAGAGAGATAGTTTCGAACGCTACGCGAGTTTTTTGTCATACAATCGATTGCGACCGATAAATGCATTGCTGTGATTGTTCTCAAGCAGTTTACTTTGCACTAAAATCGTCAATTAAGTTTGTGAATGGATTTTGGAAGTTTTTGAACATTACTTTCAAATTATTTTAAATTAGAATCAACCCTTCATAATGATGTATCAACTTTTGCAACGGACCCATTGTAGCTACAAAGGGTGTCCCAAAAGAAGAATGTAACTTGGGAGCAAATTACGCATTCTCTTTTAGCGGAAAGGAATTATAGTTATATCAAACCCGAGAGCCCGAAAGATCTTACTCTGCTAGCTTAAAATGTTTGCGAACGATTTGAGCTTGCATCAAGTGCTCTGCTCAACATTTTTACGAACGATTTGAGCTTGCATCAAGACCGGTGCGGTGTTCTTCCTGCAGCGCATAGTCGCGGTCTTGAGTGAGGGTCAAGAACAGTGCAACAGTGCAATGAAAGAGCATGACGACTCTCTGGAGCCAATGATTGAAAGGCCATTCACATTTGACAGGACACTACAAAGGCTAAGGGGGGGGGGGGGGGTTAGTTAACTAATCGCGAAAAAGGGACTGTCAGACTGTAAGTAGTGTAAGTGCTGCCATATTTGGCCAAACAAACAAACAAAAAACACACACTAACACTTTACTCTAAAAAATATGGGATATTGTTTTTGTTGTTTTTTGTTGGTTTTTTTTTTTTTTTTTTTTTTTTTTTTTTTTTTTTTTTTTTTGGGACAAAACTAGCAGCTATGAGATCGCGGATTAGGGGCAGCAATGATTCTTTGTAATAAAAATTACAACCAAACTATTTTGGCGCATATTGGAGATTGGTATCGTCTTTCAAATTCGCGTTGTCGATCTTTGTAAATCGTAAGAAAGAACGTAGAAGATTGCCTTTATAGCTCTACACAAGAAGAAATGATGAAAGCGGGAAGATTGTATGATGAAAACGTAAACAAGAGACAAGCCTCCTGGCTCTACATAGACTTTTTCTCCTTCTTCTTCTTCTTCACTTCCGTTCACGTGTCTCGACTTATTCATGCACAGGAACTTTAAAGAGATCCACCTAGTGGAGGATGTGACAACTATGCCGGCGGTGCTGGAGCGTCTTCGTCGCGTCGAACACGTTGACAGCCGTGTGCATCCGTGCATCGCAATCCGTCTTTATTCTTATCTTTTGCCTTTGTTTCGAAAGTATCCTTTTGCTGATGCTCTTCTTGACTTCCAACATCGTTGTCAGAGAGAGCAGACAGTTTTCCGCGTACCCTGTTAAGTAAATTCCTCGCCTATCTGAAATGAGATTCTGACTCAATAGATTGCGTCACTAGTCACTTATTGAGGAATGGACTTTAAATAGGCTTAACCCCTTATGGGCCAATCCCGAGTACTCGTTTTTCTCCTCTAAACTATTTTACACATGGTTTCAGTCTTCATTCTAGATAAAAGCGAGTATCGATGACAATACTTACAAGACAAAGTTTCGCACGGGCGCCTTCAATTTGTCGTATAGGCAATTCCAACTCCCCCGAGTACGAACAGTTAACTACCTTCTCTATATAAACGGACGAGTGGCGTTCTTTTGAACTAACGTAGTCTTTAAAGGGTTAACCTCTATTATCTGAAAGCACTATAATCAATAAATAATCGAAAGGGGCATCCCCACGGGGTCTACGTAATATTTTCTCAAATTGTTAAGCCAAATTTCAACAGTATTGGTCCAAGATTGACGGAGAAACAAGCACCGAAATGTTGGCAAAATATTAGGCTCTATATG
Organism: Trialeurodes vaporariorum; assembly: GCA_011764245.1. Lineage (NCBI taxonomy): Eukaryota > Metazoa > Arthropoda > Insecta > Hemiptera > Aleyrodidae > Trialeurodes > Trialeurodes vaporariorum. Next base: position 5,587,353 of record VMOF01000001.1, read on the forward strand.
TAGGGGCGTTTTTTCATGCGTAATAAAACATCCCTATACGTAGGCCTAATATTTTGCAAAAATGTCGGTACTTGATTTAACCATCAATCTTGGACCAATACTGTCAAAATCTGGCTTTAAAATTTGAGTAAAAATTACAGTCACTGTGGGGACGCCCCTTTCGATTAGTGCTTTCAGAAAAAAAAAAAAAAAAATGTTAATGTCCTTTTAAAGTCAATTCCTCAATAAGAAGCTTAGTACCGCAAATCTATTGATTCAGAATTTCACTTCAGACAGGTGAGGAATCTCAACTTAAAATTGAGGTTCCAAAAACGTGGAGGAAGGGGGTGAAAGGACAAACCGCCGCCAGGTTTGGAACTCACCTCAATTTTTTTTTTTTTTTTTTTTTTTTTTTTTTTTTTTTTTTTTTTTTTTTTTTTTTTTTTTTTTTTTTTTTTTTTTTTTTTTTTTTTTCATTCAAATTATAATGGACTTGCCGGTTATTTAGCTCAGATTTTATTCCACTGTGAATGTAAGACAGTAACACACATTATTTTGTACGTTTGCTGGAAAGCTTATAGAATTTATTAAATACATTAGTGCATGCGCGGCGGGATCGGCATGGACGATTAGAGATGCACTATCTGACAACCTTGCACGCTTGGTGATTTTGAAACGTTGAATTGAGTTACGATTCATTGTGAAAACATCAACAAAATGAGAAGATTGTTCCTGCACTTTGTGGCAACCGTGCAGTGTATGGTTGGTGATTCTATTGGACGTTATCTTAGATCAGCAGTCAGGGCTGACGATAGCTCCTCTTCTTTTCAAAGGAAAACTCTAACCGCTTAAACCGCCTTAACAAATGCTTGCTCAGACTCCGTCACAAATTTCCCCCTTGACGTATATGTAGTATCTAGTATCTACCCCTTCCCCCGTCTCTAGCCCTACCGGCCCTACCCCTCCTCCCAACACCATCCCCTTCAAAGACTTTGAAATAACATATTATATCGTAGGCTATATATTGCATTGAAATGAGGAAAAAGTGGGTCGGAAAACGTTTACGCGTTTGTTTACATTTTGGATGGAGAAGACGAGCTTCTTATGACTACACTCTACTGTCTTGACTTAAGCAGGTCTATCTCCATCCATCAGAGCCAAGTATAAGAGGAGGGGGAAGGCACCTATGCATGCAGCTATGGCGCGGTTTTTTGAGAACGTCTGAAGACCGTTGATGATGACGACACGGGTTGCATATAGCTTGAACAAAGGGCGTAACTAAGGACCGAAGATCAAGTCTGATCAAAGGGATCAATATCTTCCAGGAATTCTGAGGGGCCAAATCGTGGTTTATATGCATGGAAAAAAAGAGGAAAAAGGGGGAAAAAGGGAAAATGAAAGATGGGGTTACAAAGGGAGTATAAAAAGCCTTATTCAAAATAGCTTAAAATTGTATGCCCTAAACATTGGAAATTTAAAGAAATTACAGGGGAGAGCCCCTGACCCCCACGCTTCATTGACGGGTGTTCATGAACCTGCAGCCCTGTAGGATGAGGGGCTGAAAATTTTTGAATTGGGGGAGAATTAAAGTTCTCAAAATGTTGTTGAGGGGAGGAATAATGGTTGATGGGTGAGATAAGATGAAGGAAAGAGGTGATGAATAACGAGAGAGTAGTAGCGCACCGAGAGATTCTTCATCTCTCTCTTTTGTCCATTAAGAAACGTATGTTAGACAAGGATGGACAAGGGGATAAAACCCCCTCCTTCTGTCCTTTTCCTACTCATACATTCAAATTGGAAATGAGAGAGATGGAAGATATCCTGGTTGCGCCAGTGGAGAGAGTATATTATAGGAAGAGGGTGAGATCAAAGAGAGTCGAAAGAGAAGGGAAAAGTTTTGACTGGATGGAAATTCCGAGGCTTGACCACGGACGAGTGGAGGGCGCGAGAGAGCGGGGGTCGGAGAGGGGAGGGAGGGAGGGAAATACACAGAGTGAAAATTCAACCCTGGTTCGCTCCAAAATCTAAATACATAAATATATGCCACTGTTTTACTGACCGGGATCGGTTACGGTTTGGTCACTAGGTGACATGTATATGTATAGTCAAAATACGAATCGATTCTTTGTATAATATTATTTTGACAGTTATGTTTTAAAAAACGGTTTGCGGCACAGAAATTCGGCGGTGCGGTTCGGTTCGAAGCCCTGATTTTAACCTCATTTGACATCATTCTATGCCACATTAATTGCAAAATAAATATAATGAAATACATATTAAAAATTTTCCTTTTAAAGATTATCGTGATATAGTCATGAATTTGTGACCTTTGTCACTATATAGGTACGTTTCGACGATCGTAACCTGGTCACAAAATTCGAAATCATAGTCGGCGGACAGCCATTTGAGTGTACAGAAACAGAGGAGCCGAACCCAGTTTCTATAAATAAAATTTGCATAATACTGTTTTTGCGAATTTTACATAAACCTGTAGTCATGGGCGCCCGCAGAAAAATTTCAAGGGGGGGGGGGCAAAATTGTTGAACCCCAATGGAAGGTCTAGGGGGACCCCCCCCCCCCCCCCCCGAGGAAAAAGGGAAGACTCCTTTTTTTCTTTTTCATACAAATAGTGTACAATTATTAAGCCATTTTAGGTGTATCCAAATCATAATAATAATTTTGACTTGTTTGATATTATGAAAAGCGGACAACAGATGATAATAATGGTAATTTAATGTATAATTCTACTATTCCTTGCAAAAAATGAGTTAAAATTACAACATAAACTAATAATAAAGTTCGTCAACTATATTACTCCTTAGATTCACATTTCATTTTCTTTTGGTCCTTTCATTTTCTTCGTAAAATTTTGACTGTTTTGAATTCCAGGGGGGGGGCAAGTGCCCCCCCTTGCCCCCCCTGCGGGCGCCCATGCCTGTAGTACGTGTAAACTGGTCGATTCTTGGTGAGCCAATCTGCCTCTAGTTGGATTGATTTTTCAGAGGGCTGTCCGCACGGCAGGGACGGGGTGGGTAGACGGGTAGGTGGCCCACGGTGAGTGGACGGGCATTCCCGCCTAACTTTACCCAGTCGAATTGACAGGGGGGCCCGGGGGGCCCAAATCACATTGGAGTCGTAGTGCAATGTAGCTGAAAAGGGGGGGAATAGATGGGAGGTACTAAGCGTAGGGAAGTAAGAATAGGGAGATATCTGGTCTGTATCAGTATAATTTGACCGCTCTATTGGTAAGTAGGGGCCCCCGAAGAGAGATGGCTCGAAGGGCTCCCTTTACCGGTAAATAGGGGTCACCGGATTAATACAAAAGGGTGTTGGGGGGGGGGGAGGCACGTAATGGTAGAGGGCCCCATAGTGAGCTTTCCCGCGTAGGAAATTTAGAGCCAGTCCGCCCCTGTGCTTTTATATTAAGTTTAATCAATAGTGCCTATAAAACAAGTTAATTAATTGGAATTTAGCAAAACATGATTTTATGATGAATACTGCCCGAAGTATATTATCATATTTCTACCATAAAGTGTGAGGCGTCCAAAGCAATCAATTTATGTTGTGTAGATGCGTGTGACACCGTATTTTCATGAGTTGCGTCTGTAAAAAAAGCAATACGGATTCAAAGGAAAACCGAACGTACAACCTTATCAACTCGATTAAAGTGTGTCCATCGATTTATTTTACTTTTATCCGCCTCACATGGAAATTAGGTCACCTTTTTAAACTGAGGATACGCCAAATCTTTCATATTTTATTCATGAGGTAAAAAAAAAGTGCGACGATCACGAGAAGAAAAACACCAGAGAAAAATCGGAAGTTGATGAGGAAAACTATAACTAAATATAAATTCAGTCAGTTGAAGATGATTGGGATGCAATTCAGAAAATTTGCTTGAGATACTCGTGACTTGACTTGAGAAATACTCGAGCCGAGTCGAGTCAACGGAAAATAATTGCAAAGCAGAGACGCTCACCGTTAATCGGCAATCCTTGAGAAATCTTGATTTTAGCTCAAGAGGTATCAGGCGAGCTATCTCAAAAGAGGACCTTTTGAAAATCGGTAATTTTGTAGCAAGGAGGACGTTGTGGATGAGGTGTACACCAATTTAAAGAGGTAAATACTTCTTTGCTATAAGAATATGGCCGGGTTTTTTTGCTAGCTCTCTTGAAAGGCGCTTGGTTGAACTGGGAGGGGGAGGGGGGTCAAAGTAAAATCCTGTTATCATCTACAACTTTTGAACGAATAAAGTTACGTGGAAGCTTTTTCTTTGAATTAATAGAACACTCAAAAATATTTTTAATGAGCTGATCATTGCTTTTAGCAATGGGTCTGTTGCAAACTTTTGCTACAGCGCTATAGAGTGTGCAAACTAATGTAAAATCGCCTGAAAAGTCCAATGATGGCATCAGAAAACAATGAAATGCAATAATAAACTCACAAAATGCGTTAAATGAAATCCAAGATGGCGGCAAAATATCGAGCAATCTGTATGCATGCACCACGAACATTCAAGGATAGCCAACCTCACAATATCCATCACAACCAATCACAACGTAAATAAACACATAACCTCTACCTGCAGTGAGGTTGTCAAAGTTGGCAATCCTTGGATGATCACGGTGCATACATTCAGATTCCTCGATATTTTGACGCCATCTTGGATTTCAATAAACGCCTCTTGTGAGTTTAATATTGTATTAATTGACTTTATGATGCCACCAATGGACTTTTCAGGCGATTTTACATTGGAGTAAACACTTTTTATCGCTGTAGCAAAAGTTTGCAACAGACCCATTATTTCACAATTGTATGTGTTGGCCTTTTTTCTCAATTTTTTTAGTCTGAGCGAGTCTGAGACAAAGATCCAATGACGAAATACGGGGGCGTGACCTTAGCATCCGCCAAACTTACCTTCTTGTTTTTTTGTTGGAAAGGGAGGGAGGATGTGTCCAAAATGAGACGGACCCATTATCCCATTGTTCCAGTATGGGTTTCAGCATTTTGGACCTGTGCCTCATTTTGTTCAACGTATTAATTATACAAAGGCTGTCCCGTAAATATCCGGACTGACGCTGTAACTCAAAAACTAAGTAGCTTATTTAGCTAATTCGATTTGGTCTCATTCGAAAGAAAAAGTAAAAACAAATCGATTGAGACCAAAACTAACTTATTTGAACAAAAATTGACGAAGTTATGGCAGTTTGAACATAGGATGTAAGGAAACACCCTACCGTTTTTAGAGCAAACATTTATTCTCATCAAAATTTACAAACTCTTCATCACCGCTATCCTCGGAATCTTCAAGCTTCTCTCGCTCTTTCTCAAAGTATCTTCCTTCGAATCTCATGCACTTTTCCTTGCGTTCCTTCTATTTTTGAACCACAGTCTTCTTGAATTCTTCCTGAGGGATGCTTTTGAAGAATTTCTGGACTTCATTCTGGATTGCTGTCCGTGTTTCGAATCGCTTGCCGCGGAAAGCTGTCTTTAATTCCGGAAATAGCCAGAAATCTCAGGGAGCCAAATTCGGTCGAAACGGTGGATGTCTGGTCGTTTCAACTTACAACTTGCCAAGTCGTCTTCGACGTTGACCAGTCATTTTTTTTTGTAAACAGTACCCCTGGAAAGTTTTACGGGCTAATTCCACGAAGAAAAACAAATGCTCTAAAAACGGTAGGGTGTTTCCTTACATCCCACGTTCAAACTGTCATAACTTGGTCAATTTTTGTTCAAATAAGCTGGTTTTGATCTCAATCGATTTATTTTTACATTTCCTTTCAAATGAGACCAAGTTTCGTCAAATAAGTCACTTACTTTTTGAGTTACAGCGTCAGTCCGGATATTTACGGGACAGCCTTTTTAGCATACATGTGTGTATAGTGCAGATCTGCCGATTTGCGTAGATTTAATGACATTCTGAAATTTACCGAAGATTCCACCGGTTGAGAAAAGATTACAGAGTTTGGATCAGTGTATGACTGTAATGCACGAAAATACGAGCGTCTTTTATCTTTTCTCAACCTTTATATTTTAATTAATTGACGGCGTTTCCACCGATTGAGAAAAGATTACAGATTAGAGTATTTTCGTGCATTGCAGTCATACACTGAATTGAACTATGTAATCTTTTCTCAACCGGTGGAATCATCGGTGAATTTAAAAAATGTCATTAAATCTGCGCTGATCGGCAGCTCTGGTATAGTGCGCACACCCGACGCACGATTCGGCCTGCTCCGAACCGAGATAGATATATCTGGCTTAGAAATTTTCGATCCGGTTGAAAAACGATTGCCAGACTTTTTCAACTGATAGAGTATACATTAGTACATGCATGTGAAAATTGACCGCCATAGTTTCTAAATACATCCCTGGCAATACAACATAACCTAATAAGTTTCACAGATCTCATTAGCAACTGTACATATAGAGAAAAAGAGAATCCTTTACGACGCAATTATACTGACTTCTGTCCACCGATCTGGGACTCGTTAAAATAATTCCTGGTACCTGTGAAGATACAATGCCGTAAAAAGTTATTGTATTGGGTTATTAGGTTTTATTGCTTTACCAGAATGGGGCTCTTGCAAACTTTTGCTACAGGTGATTGAAGAGTTGATTCATGCATAAAAACTTGTGAAAATGCCGATGAATACACTAAAAAATCATAAAATTCATTCTTAGAATTGGGCTTAGTGGCGGAGAGACTCAGGCATTGTGGGAGATTCCAATCTTAATTGAGACATGTCTCTGTGTTTTCGTAGAGAAAGTGACATAATAGACAAAGAATCTCTCATGCGATACCTACATTGAACTGCCATTGCGATCTTGCCATTTTAGCAGTTTTGTGTGTTTATTACTGAATTTTAGACTTTTTGAGCGTGATTTTCGTGATTTCCGCTAGTCTTTACATTAGATTGATTTATTTATTTGCTCATAGAAAAAGTTTGCCAGAGCCCAATTTCTCACTAATCGGGGCAATACGGACTTTGATGTAATCGTTAGAGGTTACCACGTGTACGGCCGTGGATTTTTTCCCCCTCAGGATAGACTTAGTAGAAGTAGAAGTAGAAAGTCCAACCGCCCACAGCTGCTTGCCATAGCTCTTATGCTTTGTTGTATTTTTACCTCAGAATAAATGTGATAACACAATTTAATTCACTATAAATACAAATACCTCAAAGCGAACGGCTGGACTATGTATTGAGACACAGGGATGGGGGAAGTAGGTTGCTGGGAAAGGAAGAAAGAACTCCGACACTTCGAGATGTTCTTTGTTGGAAAAGGGGTGTAGGAAAACTGGAACACTGCTTCTGTAAAGTTTAAAAAAAAAAAAAAAAAAAAAGAATACTGCTGCTGCTGGCACTGTGTATCTACAGGGAAGAAAATCAATTAGAAACAGGTATGTATACCTGTACAAGAGTATAAACATACAACACCAACTAGGACACGGCACAACGAAGAGAAAAAGAGAAAAAGAGAAAAAAACAAAAAGACACACAAAAAACAAAAACAAAAGGACAAACTCATTATAAAATACAACTACTAACAGTAATCAAAGCTGATGATGATTTTATCGGATACCTGTTCATTTATATTTCGGATGTAATCTCAAAAATCTAAAGAGATACAGGAAGAAACCCAGGTTTTTTTTTTCTTTAAAAAAAAAAACAAAAAAAACAAAAACAAAAAAAAAACAAAAAAAAACAAAACAAAAAACAAAAAACAAAGAAACAAAAAAACCAACCTTGACGCTTTCAGAAAGACTATTTAAGGTTAGAGAGTTAGGGGCAATTGAGCCACCCCTACTTTGTATAAACGTATGACCTTAACCCTTAACTGCAGATGAGCCCAGATCTGGAACAATTACTTTGAAGCCTTATCTAAAAGTAGGAGACTTGAGTTGTATTGTCGCTGCATGGTGGGTCACATGTGGAACAGATACTAAACGAATAAGAATTGTCGATTTTGTCCTAGAGCGCGCAGCACAGGATAGAGAACGTGCAGAGTGGTTGAAAATAGCTCACTGAAAATCTGATAGAGATTTTCCGATTTTCATTGTTATGTTTGGGAGTAACGCAGGGGTACCATATACAAAAAAAACGACTATTGAAACTTAATTACTTATTTTTTACTACTTTTTTTTTTTTTTTTTTTTTTTTTTTTTTTTTAGCCTGAAAACTTTACTTTCAGTTGCATGGATACCTAAATGCGGGTAAGGCCATATTTGGAAAAATTAATATTCAGGCTCTTTACCATAGAAATATAATGGAAAGAATTTTTTCACTATTTTTCCCTGTCTCAAGGATCAAAATTGTACTGAAAAAAAAATATTTTATTGAAAAAAAAAAAAAAAAAACAAAAACAAAATCATGCAGTAAAGCCGGGTTAAACATTGTTGGGTTGGGTCGCCCTTTGTGTACATATCGTAGATTGCTTGTTGGTGAGCACGATTTTTAAGTATTCGTTGATAAGTGATTATTCAATGATTCGATAGAGCTATAATGCACCAAGGGTTTTGAACGATGATAAACCCGAGGACTTTTCCATTGGCTTCGTCATTTCTTCACGCGAGCATGAATTTTATTGCATGCAAATATCGTCGAGAGCTCACTGCACCAGTCATGCATCGCATTTGAGCTCGAGTGTTAAAATGTGCCAATGCTGCCGATTGTCTCGCGTATATATTTAATGTCATTCTATAAAATCCATCGGTGATTCTTCCGGTAGAAACAAAGATTACATTCACCTGTCGAAAAGTAAGTATAACAATAGTTCAAAAAATACTGGAATCAGTAAGCATACCTTCAATCCGTTGAATCTCCGGTGGATTTTAGAATACCGTGTAATATCCGCGAAACGGCAGCATTATTAAAAGTCGCTATGAGGCAGGGCTGCCGTTTTCCGTAGAATCAATGCTATTTTTCAATTCACCGATGATTCCACCGGTTGAGAAAAGATTACACAGTTCAGTTCAGAGCATGACTATGATAAACTGAAATACTCGCATCTGTAATTTTTTCTCAACCGGTGGAGTCGTCGATGACTTTAAAAAACTTGCGGATATTCTAATTAATCAACGGAGTTTCCACCGATTAAGGAAAGATTACAGAACAGAGTATTTTCGTGCATTACAGTCATACACTGAACTGAACTGTGTAATCTTTTCTCAACCGGTGGAATCATCGGTGACTAGAAAAATAGCATTGATTCTACGCAAAACGGCAGCCCTGCTATGAGCAAAAAAATTGCTGCACTTTTTTTTTTTTTTACGGCTCACTAAGCGCGAATGCGACGCGTGGCTTGCTGGTTTGCGGAGTGATTTCTATTTCGCGAGGGAAAGGGAAACGAGAGATAAGGGAAGTTCGCGGGTGACTGTCACGAAGGGGTTTTCGGCTATTATTCAAAAAGAAAATTCGTCCCGCGGGAAATCGAAGGAAGATTAATTCGGGGGCTCACGGAAAATGATATGCGATGGTCTAATCTCAGTGCTCTGAAATAAAAATGGGAATTTTCTCCTCAATCCGCTGCGATAAGAATATTAATTTATTACTTCCTCTTTCAGGGTGAGGGGAGGGAGTGGGAGTGGGGAGGAGAGTAGGAAGGGAAGGGAGCAGAGCGGAGGAGGAAATTGGAGTTACTAGATCTGGTAGTAAGTACGAAGCTCCCAGATTTCTCATTCGGATTCATGTGCGAGGATAGGGTGGTTCGTGTGCAACCGATTTTTCCTTAACTCCCGCGCTTTTGAGCCTACGCCTACGCAAATGATCGGAATATTCAGAGGTCCAATTCTAAACTAAAATAATCGATTGTGCCCCCATTGCAGGGGCGTGCCGTGGTTTCCAGAGAAGGGGGGCAAGAATGCAATATTGCCGCCCTCCGCGGACGAAATTATAAACTTGACGACCTTTTTTTTTTTTTTTTTTTTGGTGCTTCTTACACACTGATTTTGCCGCCCCCTGAAATTCATTTTGAGATTTGATAACCTTTTTTTTTTTTTTTTTTTTTTTTGGTTGTTCAACCTGATTTTGCCGCCCCCCGAGAGTGCCGCCCGGGGCAAGGGTACCCACATGCTCCCCCCACGGCACGCCCCTGCCCCATTGCCCCAGTAAGAAAGTTCCAAGAACTCTGTCTCAATTTTCCATGTACTATCGACGAATTAAAGATTGTCGCGAGATTTCTACGAGCTAAGTTTTGCCTTAAAACTTGAACAATTTAATTGAACCCCCAAATACACCTTAAAGACCTGTTGGGAGCTTATCTGAAAATATCAAAAATAAAATATTAGGGGTCAATTACCAATTTGTCTTTCTTGTATATCAAATCATTTGCTTTAGTAGTTTTCGAGAAAAATGCCCTATCTGGGTGGTTTGGTACACCCTGAACAATATTATCATCGAGGGACTCTAAAAGCGACCGCTGCCACAGTTATGCGTGTGACTGTGGAATTGATCTGCAACGGCTCTCCCGGCTGAATGAGTGTGAAGAGTGACCGAACCGGAACCTTAAAGGCGAAACTTAGCTCATGAAAATCTCGCGACAATCTTTAATGCGTCGATAGTACGATGGACATGTGGCAATTTGCGATTGCCATGTAAATTGATAAGAAAATTAATGTGACTAATAAAAAGAGATTAATATGATTTTTATGTTCACATGGAAAATTGGTATACAGAGTTCATGGAACTTTTTTAATAGGGTGGTTCCAATATAAAGAATATGTATCGATGCGATCATAATTTTTTTAGACATAATCGTGACATAGGACCATGATTTTTGGAGAAAGAAGATATAATAAATTAGTAAAACACGTAATTATAAATTCAACTCAAAGCACTTATTGATCCAAGTGAGCCCTAGTGATTTGACCAACGTTGAACGTATGGTACCGAGGGATGGGAGAGGGTGTCTGTAAATACCCAAAACGGGTTTTCACTGTAGCTATAGAGGATTAGTTACTTTTATTTTTTTAAATTTAAATACTTCGGTAGTGGTACGTCTTAGTGAATTTTTTAATGGATGTAGCCCTGCTTGAAATGACGAAAGAGTCCAAAATATGTGTATCTTCGACCCTCATTGATAATGGAAGGTATTTCAATTAGTTTCTTTATTCGTAAATTTTCTTTGACTTACCCTCGAAATGTAATAGGGGCTGTGAACCGCGCTTTTGGTTGTTGATGAGTCCCAGTAATCAGGTGTTAAAAATCTGTGGAGAAAGAAAAAGGAAAAAGAAAATTTAAGACAGACCGTAAAGAATGGTAGATGGAGCGAAAAATATACATTTTCAAAAGTGAACAAATAGCTTTAATTCTTACCAAGACGGACATTGAGAAATGCTGCATTTTGCTTCGGATTGAACCTCGATTCAATAAGACGAGACGCAACCAATGGAGCACCGAGCGCCGCGGCCGCGGCCCTGCGTTATAAATTATTATATGTGAATGAGCATAAGCTCCTTCAATACGTGGAGTATGCAAAATGAACACAGCAGAGCAGGAATAGTTGCCTTCGCCAAGTTTACACGAGTGCTTTCATCTTTCGGTGTACTGATATCATGCATAATTGAAGACATTTCCGAAGGAAGAGCCCACAAAACAATAGGTGCGCTTGTCAGCTAAAGACCTCCATTTGTTTGCTATGTACAATGGGTCTGTTGCACACTTCAGCTAGAGCGCTTTAAAGTATCTATTCATGTGAAATAGCCGTAAAAATGAGGAAAAGAGCATCAGAAAACGCCAAAATTCATCAATAAACTCACAAATTGCGAAAAACACTAGACACTATTCACCCCTGTATCTTTCCATCACGTGCACGATATTTCGCGAAATTAGCGCGGCACATTCAAATAATCACGGCCGACTGTCATCACAGCTGACTTCGTAAACAAATAAACAGTAAACACTGACGGCGTCTGCTCGAATTCTTACGTTTCAATATCCTCAATTCCTCACAAAAGGTTGTGAAAGGTACGGAAACTGATATTTGTATCGAAAACTTATCAAAATGAAACAATCACACACAGGAGTTCCAATGATGATTCCAACTTCGATCATCATGCTTGGAACTCCTGTGTGTTATTGTTTCATTTTGATAAGTTTTCGATGCAAATATCAGTTTCCGTACCTTTCACAACCTTTTGTGAGGAATTGAGGATATTGAAACGAAAGAATTTGAGCAGACGCCGTCAGTGTTTACTGTTTATTTGTTTAAGAAGTCAGCTGTGACGACAGTCGGCCGTGATTATTTGAATGTGCCGCGCTAATTTCTCGAAATATCGTGCACGTGATGGAAAGATACAGGGGTGAATAGTGTCTAGTGTTTTTCGCAATTTATGCGTTTGTTACTGAATTTTAGTGTTTTCTGATGCTGCCATTGTTATTTTCTCGGCTTTTTACATAAGAATTGATACTTTAAAACGCTGTAGCCGAAGTGTGCAACAGACCCATTGAAGACATTTCCGGAGGAAGAGCCCACAAAACAATAGGTGCGCTTGTCAGCTAAAGACCTCCATTTGTTTGCTATGTACAATTCTCAGGAAAAAAGCACATCCATTGCTTTATAGGCCCTCATTCAGGAAATGTCCTCAGTTACTTAATTTGAACTAATCTATGTAATCTCACAATGCGCGGTTTATTGTGCATTTATAATGGCTCTATGAATCTGTATATGTAGGCTTGAAAAACATTATCAGACAGAAAAGGGTTATAATTTTCTTATACAATTAGAAGAATGGTGTCAAAATTGGTGCTTATTTTGGCACAATCTTATCTTAATGGCATTTGTCGCAGCGTGCAATTTAGAAAAGGTGAACATTTTTCTTCATGAAAAAGATCGAGTTATTGCGTGTTCGCGGTAAACACCCTCAGATACTACCTTGATGCGTTCAAATGTACAAAATTAAAAATTACCAAATTGCACACAGTGCACGGATAAAAAACTACGGTGAAAATAACCATACGGATACCTGATTTTGGCACCTGCTAGATGTTATGGTAATGTTAACCAGAAGTATACTATGTTTTGACTAGGTACTAGGTAATGTTACCCGATTGCATGTCGAATTTACTCAAAGTATCAGTAAATGTGCCACACTTCTGGTCAATTTTACCATAACATCTAGTAGGTGCCAAAATCAGGTATCCGTATGGTTATTTTCACTAATATTTTTTTTCCGTGTGGCATGAGCCTATTCTAAAGTAGATATGACAACGCTGTATAGAACAACCTCACGCAGACAACTTTGACACGTCACTATCTTAAATGAATGTAAAAGGCTTAGAGGGAGAATGTTTGTTCGACACCTCTAAGAAAGAATCTGTCTCTTGCACCGGGATTTATTGCGATTTAAAACGCGCCTTTTGCGAGAATGTTTGCGGTAAACAGCGATTGGAAAGCGCAAATTTTAGTACCTAAGCGTCTCGGAGCGCAAATTTCTAAAATGAAAAGACGCCATGATCTTCCTCTAGTGTCATAGCTAGGAGGGAGGGGGAGGGGGGAGGAGAGGTGGCATCGGGTAACACGGGGAAAAAGCACGGCTTGTCAAGGCATATCGCTTTGACACTGCACTTAGGCGGATTAATGTAGCTGACATTACGTAAACTTGCATCGCTATGTAGGCACCATAAGGATCTTATTTTTGGGGCAAGGTGTGTTTCATACTGCATCGAGTACTTTTTTAGGTCTCAAGTTTTCCTTTTATAATGAACCCTCGGAAAATAGGTCTCATCTCGACAGGAAGATAACCGCACTTGCTGCGGTGTGAATTTCTCAGAAAATATCGAACAATGAACATTTTCAGGAGTATTGCGTCACATACAGGCAGACTGTTACCGGATGCAACTCTTACAAGTTTCTAAACTTACTTATTAAAAATATAAATAAATATATATTATTATAAAAGGCCGTATATGGCTTGACATTTCGATGTAATGCAAATGTCAGAAAACGAAACCTTACACATTTCGACTGCACGTGTAAAAAGCGGAGACCTTTACTGGGACGGCAACCCGAAAAAGATTGCTAGCAGGGGCGTCATTTTGCGTTCTGCTTGGGGGGGGGGGGCAAAAATCTGATTACTTTTTTTTTTGCTCATTAATTTACTTTGTTGAGCCTTTTTTTCCGTTTTTGAGCCTGACTTAAAATCCTTGGAGGGGGGGCAAATTCCCACCCTGCTCCCCCCCCCCCCCCCCAATGACGCCACTGATTGCTAGCTGTAGTCTGAAACTCTATTAAATCTTATTCCAACGAAACAGTAAAAAATGTTGTTGGAAAAAATAAAAATAAAAAAATCTACCGGTAGGTAGTGCTCGTTTTAAAAGTAGAGGCGAAAATCAACCGATAAATAATCTTTGGTATGTTTCTAATTTTTCTAATTCTTGTTTTTGCATCATAACATTACTCGTAAATTAAAATAAATTTGAGAGATCTATATAGCTTTTCACTGGTTCACTCTAAAACAACAAATGTCAAAAACTCCAGAAAATTTTGTTTCTATCGGAAGGAGTGAAACTTGAAAATTCGTCAAAGATTATTTATCTAATTGCACCTCCAATTCTAAAACGAGCCCCATTCAAAATGTGAACGTATCCTCTTGACAATTTAAAAAGGGAAGTAACGTTATGTATGTGTTGAAATCAGTTCATTGACACAAAATATAACAAGGAGCCAGGAGAAAGACTCTTAGAACAGAGAACGGATATCTCAGAAGTAGATATTGATCTAATATTTGCAGAATCTCATGATAGCCAACTACCAAAGATTAATGATGATAAAAAACAGTTGAGAAAAGGGGCAACTTGAGTATGTTCTACCGAGTTAAGAAGCCAATCAAGGACCTTTGGTCGAACTCCTACTCATACCGCACAGTGAAACGAATTGTAAATTTTGTGAACAGAGAACGCTCATAGTTGTTTTTTCTTCCTACTAATATCTTCTTTTTTTATCTTTATTGCTTCGTCGAACGTATTTTTTTTGTCTGTGCCTGCAATAGAGGCATTTTATCGTTCACTAACTCCATTTCAACAGTATATTCATTAATAAAGAAAGGCAGTCAAGTCTGATTAACCGTCCCATCTTCCGGAGTTTTTTGTAGCGCATATTCCCTAGAGAAGACATCTCGACTCCGATCTCAAATTACTCAAACGTTTGAAAAATTTGAATGGAGGAGAAAAAGAAAAAAATCCGTAGAGCTTGTGCTGTAAAAAAAAAAAAAAAAAAAAAAAAAAAAAAAAAAAAAAAAAAAAAAAAAAAAAAAACTTACAATTAGTAATGAAACTCTTCCTTAAATTAAATTCATGCCTTTGGTCAAATATAATGTTTTAAGAGGAGAAGCTCCAAAATCTTACCGACTGCGGAGATCACCTCCAAATTGGCCTTGAGGACTTTCCATTCGTAAATCAATGGGGCTCTTGCAAACTTTTGCTACAGGGAATGGGTCTGTTGCAAACTTTTGCTACAGCGATAAAAAGTGTTCACTCCAATGTAAAATCGCCTGAAAAGTCCATTGGTGGCATCATAAAGTCAATAAATACAATATTAAACTCACAAGAGGCGTTTATCGAAATCCAAGATGGCGGCAAAATATCGAGGAATCTGATTGTATGCACCGTGATCATCCAAGGATTGCCAACTTTGACAACCTCACTGCAGGTAGAGGTTATGTGTTTATTTACGCTGTGATTGGTTGTGATGGATATTGTGAGGTTGGCTATCCTTGGATGTTCGTGGTGCATGCATACAGATTGCTCGATATTTTGCCGCCATCTTGGATTTCATTAAACGCATTTTGTGAGTTTATTGTTGCATTTCATTACTTTCTGATGCCATCATTGGACTTTTCAGGCGATTTTACATTAGATTGCACACTCTATAGCGCTGTAGCAAAAGTTTGCAACAGACCCATTGAAGAGTTGATTCTTGCATAAACACCTGTTAAAATGACGATGAGTACTCTGAAAAATCAAGACATTCCCTCTCAGAACCGGACTTAATGGCGGAGCGACGAAGGTATCAAGGGAGTTTCTTACCTGATTTCAGAGATCGATGTCTCTGTGTTTTCGTAGAAAAAGTGACAAATTTGACAAGAATCTTTCATGATACCTGCGTTGAACCACCTTTACAATCTTGCCGTTATAGCAGTTTTGTGAGTTTGTTACGGAATTTTAGACTTTTTTAGTTCGTGATTTTTGCTGGTTTTTACAGCAGAATGGACTATTCATTTGCTCACAAGGTATATGGAGAACAGGTATGGACAACACTCGGCTCAGGGGCGTGGCTACTTGGGAAAAAGCGACTTCTCCGCCATCTTGTCTCTTATTTACACCGTGTATCATGCATTGTTGAATTGTGGCTGGGTTTGAAGGGAAGTTTATCTGAAGCTATACTTTATTTATTTGAACAGTGAAATGTAATTTTTATCTTTAAATGTTAATGTTGTGACTATAGAATGGGTTAACATAATCAATTACGTTCTTCACTTTCCTTGTCAAGATGTGAAATCTAAATTTGAATTGAGTGGTCAGAAAAATGGCGGCGGAGTCTTTTTTTTCACAGCCAATCAGAGCCAACCTCAGAGTGTTGTCCATACCCGTTCTCCATCTACCTTGATTTGCTCATAGCAAAAGTTTGCAAGAGCCTCATTTGTCATCCTCATTTCTCCATTTTTCGCTCTCTCCGCTAATAAGGCTCGTCAATATACATATCAACTACAATTTGTTGGTTATTGTATCAGTACAGTCTCCATACATACCTGGCTGCTTCTTTGAGGTGTCTTGATATACGTACGCTTATGGAGAATGAAATATTGGTGAAATTCAAAATCGTGATTTATCCTCTCTAACTTCTAATTTCGACTCTTTTACTGCTTTGGGGAAGTGACTAAGCCGAAAACTTTCATTATTGAAAATATTGAAATATATTTCCAATTTTGGTTGAACTTCAAAAAACTAACCAAAATACTCGATAACACCATACGCATTCCATAAGCTTGCACATGATATACCAAGATTGAGCCCTAACCCCACTTTTTCCAAAGAAGCAGCCGGGTTT
Source organism: Trialeurodes vaporariorum (assembly GCA_011764245.1). Taxonomy (NCBI): domain Eukaryota; kingdom Metazoa; phylum Arthropoda; class Insecta; order Hemiptera; family Aleyrodidae; genus Trialeurodes; species Trialeurodes vaporariorum. The sequence goes on from VMOF01000001.1 coordinate 5,604,378, forward strand.
GTACAGAGACGGACAGACTGTATTGCTTGTATCCCCATTTTTTCACCCGTACCCGTCGCATTCTTATCTTCTTCCTCCCCACGCTTAATGTGTATAGCCTGCAAGTACCTTCTTCGTAGCAATACAGTGAAAAAATTACTTGGTTAAAGTTTACTATATTGACATAGTAAACTTTTCATGGTTAAATCTTACTATAATTATGGTAAAAGTTACACAAAATATAGCAAATGTAAACGAGGCACATTGTAAATTTAACCACGTAAAAAAGTAAAATCAAACTTTGTGGATTTTACCATGTGTTAGATAAAGTTTACGATGAAATGGTTACTATCTATACGATGAAATTACCCGTAACTTCGACACAAAGCGCGAGATTTTCAAATTTTTGGAAAGCTCTCAAAAGCTCAAAAGTATTCTTATGTAAAGTTTGATGAAGCAAAGTTATTTATAAGAGTGCATCCCAGATGGTATTTTTTAAAAAAAAAAAAAAAATATTTATCATGATAACTTTAGAGGTTATTGTAGTTTTAAAACCACCTCAATCTAAAGAACAACATTTTCCACCAAATTGATATGAATACAAACGTTTCCTCCCTAGCAATTATATCGACTATCGGAGGCCACTCTCAGCAATCCTCTTCTGTTCTAGGAACGCTGAGTGACACTACGACAAGTAAATTGGAAGCATGAAAAATGAACCACTCCATTAAATTAATAAAACGCATATCAGAAATGAAACTTTTAAACAAATATTTTGACCATTACTTGGTTAAATTTTAACCAAGCGCGATGGTTAAATTTAATCCACATTTGGTTTAAAATAACCATTATCATCGTTAAATCCGACAATAAAGTGCATAGTCAAATTTACTATGTGAGGCAGGTAACGGAAACCCTCGACGTGGATAGTCGTACATCCAAACCAAAAGTATAGTAAATTTTAACCAAAAACCTTAACCAAGCACTTTTTTTCGGTGTAGACATTCACAGCAGAATTTTCAATGCTGATCTAACCCACTTCCAAAAATAATTAGCAGAAATCCAGTAACTATGCCTATACCCGTTAATCGACAAATCTAAAAGGTAGCTCCTGCGGAAATAAAATTTGATCCTGTTCGAACCCTGAATTGATGGTCGAGGGTTGATGCAGGTTTCGCCCCTCGGTGCGTTGCTCACCGCGCCGCGCCAGCACGCTGGAGCAAGACAGACAGATTGTTAAAAAATCATTAATCTTCGCCAAATTCCGTTTGGCATTGATCGACAGCTAGTCAGCCCAGTCTGCTCACATATATGTGTATACATCCTCTTGGGTGAACTCGGCCTCTGACGCAGTATGTACTGGAACTTAACGAGATTTCCTTGCGTCGAAATCAAACATTTAAAAAGCGGCAATTCAATAATAAACAAATTTAATCAATTAATTGCAGTAAGACGCTTTAAAAATTAACACGCTAAAAATTGCGTTTATTATCACAGAAAAAAAAGGATGTGCTCCAGACACGATCTATATACACACCAGTACGTAACGTGCTCAGAGCACAAACATTTCAGGTTCTGGACACGACGGGATGCGTTTCAGACGCAAACTCAACCTAAATAGATTGCGCTCAGAACTCGTTTTCGTACTGGTGTGTACGTTCGTGTCTAGAACACGGAAAGTTTGTGTCTGGAGCACGTCCATTTTTTTCTATGTATTATTATTTTTTTTTTTTAATTTTAAAACTTTGTTCTATAAAGCCTCTCTAGTCTTTTTTTCAAAATTTCAAAATTCAGTTAATCTACATTGAGCCAAAAAATGAAAAAGAATTGAAAAAAAAAAAAAAATCGTTTTTTACTGTTTCTTATTTTATATGATTCGCAAAAAAAGTGAGTTGCTATTAATCGTAATCATGTTTGTCATCAAATAATTAAGTAAACCTCAGCTAAAATCACATGATATGCAAATTTTATAAATTTGATAGAAATTATCAGAAATCGGAAGGAGGCAGCTGATGTGTAGCTTTAATCGAAGAAGAGGTTTAGAGCTTTACCTAAACTAATAACTTAATGCTTTTTTCATCTTTCAATATATTTGAAAACAATGTTATCAATTCAATGCGATTCAATTCAATTCGCGTTCTTATCTTCATTGAATAAAATTGATGTTAAATTATGCCTCCATGAACTTCAACATTTTCTATAATCACTTTACTAACAAAGCCAGAAAAACACATTTTTGAAAATTTAAGAACTTTCATTCTTAGGTGCGTCAATTTACACGCCGATTCATTTACACGGTGCGCACGCATTATCATGAATCTTTTGTTTCCTTCCTCCATTGTCTAAGGCTTCCAGTAAGAGAAACTCCACACAAGTAGCAAAAAAGAAGTGGGTGGAATTAGGTTTGGGCTTATGCAGCTACCCGGCCCAATTTAAAAGACGTATCACTTGATTTCGGTGAACTAACGTCATCCTCATGGGAACATCCTAATTGATACATTCCGAGAAGCGTTATCCTTTGATCCGATTTCCAAATGATGACGACACAAAACAAGCGAAGGTCATGAGTAGAGTGTAAGGGAAATAATAGAGTGTAGAGGTCTTGATTATAGTGTAAAAGCCCTTTGGAGGGGGGGAAAATGCAATAGAATGAAAGAATGATAATAATTGGAGAACTGCCAAAACAATCGGCAGCAACCTTTATGACTGCAATGGAGCTGTTGCAAACTTTTGCTACAGGCTTATTAATAGTTGAATATGGGATAAGACCCTTTAAAAATAACGATTAGCACACTAAAAAATCACGGAATCCACTCCTAAACTTACAAAATGCTTTTAAATGCGAGACCGTAATGGCGGCCGAGGCCACGGTTTTCTTATGGCAATTGTATGCTTCTTCTTCTTCTTGTGTGGTGTTGCGAGAACACCTCGTGTAGATGGCGCTGATTGAGGATAGGGAGCCCCGATGAAAACCGCGGCCCCGGCCGCCATTACGGTCTCGCGTTTAAAAGCATTTTGTGAGTTTAGGAGTGGATTTCGTAATTTTTTAGTGCGCTAATCGTTATTTTTACTGGGTATTACCCCATAATCAACCATTAATAAGCCTGTAGCTAAAGTTTGCAACAGCTCCATTTATCATGACGTAAGTAAGAAAAACTCGTGAAGCACGCGGAGCAAACTAAAGATGGAAGGCATTTCTTCCACAAACCTGTCAAATGATATAAGCTTTGCGTTTTTCCGTCCAGCCAGAGTGTTTATTAAGTGTATTTATCATATCTGTAGATTCCCCCCCTCCTCTCCTGAGGACAAATGTGGCATATTTATCGCGGAGAAAATGGGCCTGGGTTAATGCGCCTGCAAGAACGGGAGGAAACCACCTGTTAGCTTCATGACACCACAGTATACTCATCTATACACAGTAGCGAAACTCTACAGGAGCGCTTTGGCGAATGTCGTTTTTCAATGTAATCAAACGGGAAAATTGAGTTGTTTACACCCACCACTTGGGGCGCCACCGACGACGCGTCTAATGCAAATCAAATGGAAGATGTTAGTGTTAACCACCCGCACCACCAGGGGGGCATTTGCCATTTTTCCAACATTGAGTTTCGGTACTGTGTAAGATAAGTATTCTGTGTATGACACAGTGTACAAATGTGAACCTACATACAAGAGTCACGAAGCTAGCTATCAGGTTGCATCCATAGGGTTGAATACGAGGCCCAAAATATAACCTTGAGAAAAGAGAGAAAGGGAAAGTAGGCTATTGCAATTAATAAGTGGGTCAATTTTAATTATATTGATGATAGAACATCACCGAGTTTTGAAACGACAATCGCCTCGATCGGAATCAACGAATGTTTTTTGGTGTTTTTTTTTTTTTTTTTTTTTTTTTTTTTTACTTCTTCTTCTATAACAACGGTCTACTCGTGACACTCTGAACAGGGCTGCCGTTTTGCGTATAATCAATGCTATTTTTCTATTCACCGATGATTCCACCTGTTGAGAAAAGATTACACAGTTCAGTTCAGTGTATGACTGTAATGCACGAAAATACTCTGATCTGTAATCTTTCCTTAATCGGTGGAAACTTCGTTGATTAATTAAAATATCCGCAAGTTTTTTAAAGTCATCGACGACTCCACCGGTTGAGAAAAGATTACAGATGCGAGTATTTTAGTTTATTATAGTCATGCACTGAATTGAACTGTGTAATCTTTTCTCAACCGGTGGAATCATCGGTGAATTGAAAAATAGCATTGATTATACGCAAAACGGCAGCCCTGACTCTGAATGAACACGGTTCCAGAGCAGTTTCACTTTTTAAGCCGAGGGTTACACCGGTACCTAATCAATGTGATCGCGCTATTAAAACTTAAAACGAGAAATGAAATTAAAGAAGCTATGAAGAATGCGAAGTACCATAAAAAAAGAAAATTCGTGAGCGAGACTTATAAACCCTCAGGCAGGAGCAGTGACATTTTTCTTCTCGCCCCCTTCTTAATCGGGGGGATCCTGTCCTTGGTTTGGAACAGATTTTTTTTCTCTTCATTTTTCTGCTTTTTACTTTTTATGACCTTGTTTACATCCCTTTCCTTTTCTTAAGTGTCCTCGTTTATTTTACGAGCAAGAGAAGAGAAAACTGCACGTTGGAGAAGACGTTGCCAAGTCAACAAATCTTTGCCCCCTTATAATTTTATGAATCTTTATTTTAAAACGTTCAGATTTACGTGAAATAACATACTTACACTTAAAGCAAAAAATAAAACAAAAACTAAAACTTTTATTTACTTATACTCAATCAATAAACGCGTTGAAAAGAATTGGTTGGTGGCACATTGGCACACCGGTACCGAACCGTGTACTCTTGGATCTTGAAGGATACGTTACTCTTTTTTCGTTCAAGTGTTCAAAACATAAATTCATCTTTTGATTTATGCTACACACATATAGAAGTTCACGATATCTATACCTGCGGTTTGCGGCAAAATGCTTAGTTTTGAGTGTCCTTTCAAACGATGTATCACAAGCTATAGGGGTTGCTATTTAAATATTTTGAGTTAGGGCATGCAACCTCCCCCCCCCCAACCCCCTTAAATACGCTCCTAGAAATTTTGGATACGCCAAAAAGAAGGTCTCATTAAGTCATAAACATATCACAAGTTTTTTTTTTTTTTCTATCTGCAGCGGTTCAAAAGTTATTTAGCGGGTATCCAGACTTTTGCTTCATCCTTTATATATACAAGGTGCTCAGGTTTAACGTCCGAAAATTCTGGAGCAGATATTTCAAGTTAAAATAATAATTTTTCCCCAAAATATGGTTCTTAAAATTCCTTCCACTCTGAGTTACGATTTTTTAAATTTTGGAAAAAACTGTTACATTAATTTAAAATTTTGGCAAAAATTATTAATAGCGTTTTACTCAAATTTGGCGATAGTCGTATGTTTAGATGTAAAATTCATTGAAGACCTTGAAATAATCATGAAACTAGTCGGACTGTACCTACCTACTAAAGGGTTAGGCAATTTTGGTGTGGCGCACTCTGGCAACTGACGGGGACATATGAAACAAAAGACCTAGAAGAGAAATCTGGGCGTACACGTGCTTCTGCTTTACCGCGCCTTGCCTTTCATACATATATACTTCTGCTCCATTAGCTCTTTTCCTCTTTGTATCACATCGTTTCTCGTATTAATAAAGATTTCCAACACTTGTGAACCAGCTCATTTAAGTTCATTGAGACTGAGACAGGTGGGGTCTGCCGCATCACATACGTCGCGGTCGCGTAATGCATAGCTTTTCATTGGCTCGTTTCGTCGTGCAGCAGGCGCGAGGTCGAAACTTTTAACCTGTAGTTATTACCGCATTTTGCAGTCTTTTAGTGCATCCATTTTGACATAATTTCGATGCAATGCGACGCCTTCAGAAATGTCACGTATGCAACGAGCACCGCACTTGTCACACAATCCGCGGTTGTCTTTGCAAGGCTGATGGCGATATTTTCGCTGACGAAAGACAATCGGTCTATTGCAAACTTTCGTCACAGCTATTAGAGAGTCTTTTCTGGTGTAAAATCACTTGAAAATATAATTACGTTGGGAGAATCAGAAAGTTCCACACTTGACTCAAAAACTCAATAAATGCGTTTAGGAAACTTTCAAGCCGACGCACTGTGGAGCGAGGCAATGGTCCGACATTTGGAATATTTGTCAATTTATTAGTCTATGGGGGAATTTCGTGATTATTTCAATGGGATACTTCCTGTTTGATTTTATGGAAGAATCAATTAAGTATATAGTCGCAAATCGCAAAACTTAGCAAGAGCTTCATCAGATGAGACTATTCTAATCTGACCCACTCATTTGACCGCGCCGACATTGATTTCTCTAGAAGGCCTATTTTTGGTTCATACATGAGTGAATTTCAAGACTTTTTGTTACTTTCAATGTGATTTTGGCATGATTCTACCTCAAAAATTACCCTTCATGACGCTGTGGTAAAAATTTACAACAAACCCGCATATACATATTTGTCCTCTAACATTCTAACTAGCAATTTGCCTGGACTAATGCGGGTCTGTTGCAAAGGACGGAATAATGGATTCAACCCCGACACAGAGGTCGCCCGACCGACGCGCGACGGACCAGTCTAAAAGTAGCTTGGAATCAAAATTACGCTTTCCGATTTCCAAATATGTTTTGATTACTTCCAATGTCGCCGAGTTAATCGATCGTAGAACTGAAGCTGTAATGGAACATTCAAACTTTATAATATTTCTGGAAGAAAAAAAAAGTATCGGTTTTTATTAAATGGATTGGAAAGAGCGAAAATGAGAAAAGGGTTTAGGCACGAGCATAGAGGAAATTATTTCTCGTGAATACAAATGGTTCGTTAAACTCATACATTCGTACTTACAACGCGTCGCGTTGGCCCCGCCCCATTCATATCCGCAAGCTCTCGTTCACACGTGGCCATAAGTTGGCGTTTTATTGTTCCCTCTAAAGCATCTATTTATCCCTACCAGCCTGCTTACAACAACCCCACATTTTCACAACGAGCCAGTCCCCTCTGCCTCTACCCCCCCCCCCCCCCCAAACAACCCTCGGAACTTGCGCCGGAAGTTTCAGTCTATCCAAATTGTGTGAGCGACAGCTGATGAAAATTTGATTTTAAAGACCCCCCTCGCCCTCGTGTGTGCAGCCGTGTTTAATGAAAAAAAAAAAACAACACACACACACACACACTCACACACTCACTGCGTGGGAATCGCTGCCATTTAAGGGAAAGCAGGGTTTAGATGAACGAACGCGTGTACGAGACTGGCATTCGATCTGTCACGTTCTGTTTCCGGTTCGTTGATAATGGTTTTCAAATTTTTCAGAGAGCATTTTCTGAATTTTGCTCCGGATCAATCGGCCTTGATATAATAGAATTCGATCGGCCCTTAATTGATAAGTCGGCAGGGTTGCCGCCTTGTGATATGACTTTGATACAGGATTCACCAATGCAACGGAGATTTCACCGGTGGACAAAAAGATTACAGGTTAGAGCAGGATTCCTGTTTTGCGTGAATTTAAGAGAATTCTCGATTTCAACGGCAATTTTATCGCTGGATAAAAAGATTGAAGATAAGAGCTGGGTTGCCATTTTGCGTGGATTCAACGGGGATTTAATCGGTACATTATTAATCGTGTGGACACGAAAATTGCAGATTCGAGTGGCAAAGTAAAGTAAGTAGTAAAGCAAAGAAGCAAAAGGAGTAAATCGACAAACTTTCTCATAAGTTTACTTTGTAATTTTAACTACCTTTTTGCAAGGAATGGTAAAAGTATGCATTTGTCTTACTGTCATTATCATGTGTTGTCATTTATTCATATCAAACACGTTGAAATTATTTTAATTATTTGATACACTAATAATAGCTTAAAATTGTACCATTTGGAAGAAAAAGTAATTTTTTTCTTCTACGGGGGATTCCCATGGACCTTCCATTGGGAATTCCAATTCGACAATTTTGTCCCCTTCTAAAAATTCTTCTGCGGGCGTTCATGTCCTACTCTATTGAGTACAGGTTTTTTTTTTATTTTTTTACATTGATTCTAGGCTGTTAAAGTAACTAAAAACTGAACCTGAAATAGCAAATATGAAAAAAAAAAAAATACTTCCAATGATGAAATCAATAAACGCTTTGGTACCATTGCAAAAAACAACAATGTATAACAAACAAGTCAAAGAACAAGTCAATTGATCAATTACAACCAGAGATTCTTTATCCATCATCGTGAAAAGCCTTTTTTCCAATGCTGATTTTAGGGGCAGGTATGTGAAGCACTCAACAAACTTTTAAGAATTTCCTTTTGAGATGTCCACACTGAAATAGAAAGAATTGGTTCGCCCTAATAATTATTACTTAGTCAACTTTGCGCCATCAAATTTACTGGTTGTGCTTACCCAATTAATGAGGTAGTGAGGTACTCCAATATACTATATAAATTACTCAAAGTGGTTCGGTACACCCAGTTTGATTGGTTGCCTTTACACAATACCTATAATTGGTACCAGTTACCAATTTATTGGTTGGAGTACCTAATTTTTTGGGTAAATTCGAAAAATTAATTTGATTGCTCTTTCACTAACAATTATAGTAGGGCGAACCAATTTTTTTTTTTTTTTTTTTTTTTTTTTTAATGCATCATTCAACGGCAAAAATTTAAAAGTGTTCCGATAAAAAAAGGGGAGAAAAGTTTAATTATCCCTGTGTACCCCCTTGGAAACACGAACACTTTTAATTCCGGAATCGTAGGTGACACGCGGCGACTAAAACTCAGGGAAAACAGGTTTGATGCATTTATTTTGTAAGACTTCCTGGCGCTGATCACGACACGTCGCAAAGCGGCGCGGTGGTTGAATTAGAAAGGTGAGTAGTCCTTTTTGAAGATAGTCATCACAAAAATGATGAAGAAACGAATGAGAGGGAGCGAGAGGGAGAGAGAAAGAGAGAGAAAGAAAGAGAAAGAGAGAGAGAGGGGGGAGAGTGAGAGGGTGATTGAAGGGGTGGGAGGGGGGAGGGGGGAACGAGAGAGAGAGAGTGAGAGAGAGAGAGAGTGAGAGAGAGAGAGGGGGGAGAACGAGAGAGAGAGAGAGAGAGAGAGAGAGAGAGAGAGAGAGAGAGAGAGAGAGAGAGAGAGAGTGAGAGAGAGCGAGAGAGAGGGGGGAGAACGAGAGAGAGAGAGAGAGAGAGAGAGAGAGAGAGAGAGAGAGAGAGGGAGAGAGAGAGAGAGAGAGAGAGAGAGAGAGAGAGAGAGAGCTGTCTCAAAATTCTCCTCTGCGGTAAGTATAGTACGTTTATTTGACCTTTCCACTTTCCGTCGTTTTGTTGCAGTTTTCAGCCCACCTTACACCTCTCACCACGCGAAAGCCTCTCGAGTGATAAAACTGTAAGAATACTGGCTGAAAATATAGACAATAAAAATGGAACGGATGAGGGCAAGTAGACGGTGAAGGAATGAGAAGAAAAGAGGGGAGGGGAAACTCTTAAAGAACCGGAATTTAATATTTCATCTCGGTCTTCAGCCCTTCAGTTCTCCTTCGTTCTCCCTCCCTCCCTCCCTCCCTCCCCTCCCTCCCTCCCTCTCTCTCTCTCTCTCTCTCTCTCTCTCTCTCTCTCTCTCTCTCTCTCTCTCTCTCTCTCTCTCTCTCTCTCCTTTTCACCCTTTCTCCTCGCTCACTCCTGCGACACTGTCCGCCCTTTAGATCTCGCTTTATTTGACTTTCAAAGCTTTCGAATTAACTTGTCATCCTTTTATCTCTTTCTCCCCCTCGCCCCTTACCAAGAGATTATTGACACTCCGTAGCTATTTTCTGCTTATTTTTTCTTGCGCGCGGTTCATTTTTAAGCTCGTTGCTCGACATGATTCATCCATCTAATTTCTGGCTAAGTGAATGTAAATGTAAATTGATGGAACTAAAAATTATTTCCAATGGATGAAGGGTTGAGAAGGGGATAGTGAGGGGGAAAGAAAAGAAGATTGCTCATTTTTTCCTTGGTCAAATAGGTATACATTTAACCTTGACATTGATGATGACATGTTTGTTTCTTCTTCTCCTACTTTTTCTTCTTCATCTTCTTCTTCTTCTTTTTCTTCTGATCCCTAAATAAAATGATGGTTGATTCTTCCGTATACTTTTAATTTCTTAATATTTATTGCGGAGGGTGCAATGTTGGATGTTTCCAGAAATGTCAAAATAATACACTTCTCAGCCCCTGAGTGAGAAAACATTTTTCATTGAAGTAGATATTTATATGTGTATAGGTAAGGGGGTGTGTATAGAGTAAAGTAACAACTTAAATGGGGGAAAATACTGCACAGAATAAAATTTGAATGTTAAAATAGCAAAATATATAGTTAAAAATTGGAAATACACTTTACATTGCAAAAATTGCAGTTTATGAGTTGCTATTTTACCATCAAAAATTGCTGATTTTGCAATATTTTTTGTTTTACCATCAATTTTTTTGATAAACAAGCAATTTTTGTTGTTGCAATTTTGGCATTATTTTTTCTCTAAACTGGCATTTTACGAATGTAATATTTGTAATGTAAAGAGTATTTCCCGTGTTTAGTTTTGTTTTTTATTATTTTTCTTTTTTTTTTTTGCAAATTTTTGATAACATTTTTTCTTGTTGGCTAATGTGCCGTGAAGTGAGGTAATTAAATTATTTTTAAGGCTAGAGCCTTTTTGCACCTTCTTTATACTGGAGCGCCTTCAATTTGAGGCGCTGCAATTCCGACGACTGCACGCAGGAATAGTTAATTGAAAAACGTCCGTTGGATAAAGTGCATTAAAGTGAGCCGGTTAAATTATTCTTGAGGAGAGCGTGTCTGCACCTTTCTTTAATAAAGCGCCTTCAATGTGAAACGATGCAATTCCAACTCGTCCATGAAGGAATAGTTAACAACGAAACACCTGGTGGATGAAGTGTCTTGAAGTGAGCAAATTAATACCCTTTATGAACAATTCCCCTTTATGAACAACAGCGCTGGCTGTCATGTCATCCACTGAATCCTCAAATCAATAGGTCAAACACATGATCGAAGGATCAGCTGATATCGCTAAATAATATTTGCTTGTAAATATTGGCCGCTGGAGTCATTTTTTGAGTCAACTCGGAAAAAAAGACATGTAGAATGTATGTACCATCTGCATAGCTGATTTTTGGAGTCTGCTATCAAGTATGACATTCTACAAAATATGTGAATTTGTTGAGTAACAAAGTGACACTTTGTTACGTACCCTACGAAGAAAAATTAATAGAATCGAAAGGTATCGGTATCAGATGATATAAATGTATCTAAATATTATTCCAGCTGCTTTATCAAGATACAGTTAGCTTCTGATTATCATTCAGCGTAATATTTTACCTATTTACTTACTTAGTAACTCAATTAATTGATTCTGTTGGAGAAAAGTAAGTGATCACAATACTCAGAGAGTTACCTTAATTTTGGGTTTATTCACCTATCTTAATAAATAATATTTATTCCTGTTGTCATATATATATTTCTTTATTCCTAAGATATTTATATTTTCTTTTCCTGTTGTCATGAAATCACCTTTATTTGAAGGCCGCGGTCCAAACATGAAAAATTAAAAATACATATATGTACAGAGGAGTTACCATGTTAAGTGCACCGACCTTATTCAAAAGTTATAAGTTTTGCGACTCAGAGCTTTGCGATGACAGATTTTCGCATGAAATACGCAGATTAAATTCTGTTGTCCAGAGCGTATCTATATTTCGTGCAGGCACAGAATACTCTAATCAGAACGGAAACTCAAATTCATTTTGAAACATTATTTACTTCGGGCCGTCATGTTGGAAAGTGAGCATTTTCGGCAATCTTAGGCAGATCTTTAGCAACTGACCGGGTTGTGATTGGTCGTATGAACTGAAAAAGCACGTCCACCATCTTGAGAAGTGAGCAGGCACAGTTGCCAGTTTGTGCTGGTAAATTCCAAATCTTGTTTCCATTGGCTCTTATGGGAGTTTCCGTTCTGATTAGAATATTCTGTGGTGCCAGGTACTCAGACTCTCTTATTTCTGACATCGCATATACCGGTTAACAGTGGCGAGGCGTGAAATATGGCAACAATGTATTTTCTCCATTGAAATTCGCCAAAAAAGTCGAACACTTCAGTCATCGGCGATGACCAGGCAAATCGACCTTTATAATGTGTTTAAAGGGGAAAAAGAATCTTTGCCAAATCGCACGCCTCGCCACTGCCGGTTAACCCTTTTACTACCAGGTTAAGAAGACAAATCTCACTTCTCAGCTTACTCGCTTTAATTGAGTGGGTAGATAAATATGTCTACTCCGGGGTGTTAATTTTGCCTATCCCTTAAATTGAAGGCGCTCCTCAAAATTATGTTTTGCAAAAGTCAACAAACTTGGAGTAGCATCTGTCAATAAGAAATTGAATTGTTGTGAAGCACATCTACGGTAAAAAAAAAAAAAAAAAAAAAAAAAAAAAAAAAAAAACTACATATATCTGGGCGTGGTATTGAAAGGATTAATTGAACGTGTTCATTTGTACAACGGAGACGGAGAGAGGAAATCTTTTCTAAGAATTGAATTACTTTCGAGCGGATCGGGGACGCTGAAACCCTGAACTGGACAAACAGTAATCACTGCAAGCGAGTGCTATCCACCTCCGCAGAACCGACAAATCTAAACTTTTTTCAAGCTTTGACAAAGCAGAAAAGTTCTTCCCGCTTTCATCAATCAATCAATTTGATGAGAAATATAAAAATCAAGGAAGTTTTTGAAATTGAAAAAATGGTCTGCTCGTGCAATTCAAGCACAAGAAAATTTTAACTACCCCCCCCCCCCCCCCCACAGTATGCAGGGCTTTATTTATAGAGTCGAAAAAATATACAGATATACTTATTGTTATTAATAAAGGTGTGGTCAATCATCGAGGTAACTCTTGCAGATCTTTGAAGAGCTCCATCCTACAATGCTAGTGAAGCGTGTTGTATCAAAAGTTTCTGATTCAAACTTTGCAGTATCTTTTGCAACATTTTCTCGATTGTGCAGTTTTCTCATTTTATATTTTCAATTGTTTAATTTATCTGTCTATTCATTTATTTATTTATTGTTGTTTTCTACACGAATCTGATCATTGTGGTTTAAAAAAAAAAAAATATCTTGAGAAACGTCAATTCACAGCTCTACACAGACGACACAGTGAGAAAAAAAAATAAATAATCAAATTGCAAGTTTAGTAGCTGTTATGTTACAGATTAATTAGAAAATGGTTCAATTATTGAGGAGGCGTTGAAATGGATTTTTTTTTTTTTTTTTTTTTTTTTTTGTATCCATAATAAACTTCATTCATAGAGAATGAATTATCAACAACCTGAAGTTGCATCCGTCTAGCAATTTCACGGTTGTTTATAGCTTCCGTATAACCCTCTTTTGCCTTTGAGTCACGCTTGGTATTGGGCCTAATTTCACAATATCGGGCTTACCAAAAATCTATCAGTACAGATAGAGTATCAGAATTGAATGTAGACTTGTAGAGATGTAAGGTAAAATATTTTAGCTGCATTTGCGTGAAAAATTTCAACGTCAAATTATAAAAAAAGCTCAGCAATTGACTGAAAAATAAAAGTACATACATGTCCGGATGAGTTCACTTCAGCGATAGGCCAGGCAAATAAGATAATTTAAAGGAAAAAATTTGCACATATCGGGATTTTTGCAGAGATGTTCCCTAGGGTATGTAGAACAACACACTAAAAGTCCCCATCGATACCGTGTGAGCTTTCGCCGCAGTGACCTCAAAAAGGGCGTATAAATTGGTTTTTCGCGATTTCTAGCCAAACGGCTGCAGATAAGGGAAAAATACCTAGAGAGATGTAAGGTAAAATATTTTAGCTGCATTTGCGTGAAAAATTTCAACGTCAAATTATAAAAAAAGCTCAGCAATTGACTGAAAAATAAAAGTACATACATGTCCGGATGAGTTCACTTCAGCGATAGGCCAGGCAAATAAGATAATTTAAAGGAAAAAATTTGCACATATCGGGATTTTTGCAGAGATGTTCCCTAGGGTATGTAGAACAACACACTAAAAGTCCCCATTGATACCGTGTGAGCTTTCGCCGCAGTGACCTCAAAAAGGGCGTATAAATTGGTTTTTCGCAATTTCTAGCCAAACGGCTGCAGATAAGTGAAAAATACCTCAGTTCAAAAAGATTTGTCTTAAAATTTTCTATGAAAAAAGTTCTTACAAGGTTCAACGATAAACGACTCCTTCACCCTTTATAGCGTGAGAAACAGATTCCCGACTGGCGCGACGCAGCGCGCGGCCCGTAAATCGCATCCCTCCCCCGCTCCTTTTGCGTCAGCGTGAGCGTGATTTATTTTTCATATGTTTCTCGCACTGATGTAGCGTGATATGTACTGATTCTGCTTTTACTTAACTCTACCAACACAATCCACTTCCCTCCCTTTTTATTTTGATGGACGCGGAAAATAATCAATTGTTTTGATAGGTTCAAGTATATGGCAAATTAGTAGCTTTTCGCAGCAACTGACGCTGCGCCACTTGCACTGCTTTGAGTAACCTAAATACCTTATATTATTCAATTTAATAGGCAGCATTATTTAGAGAACAATAAAAAGAAGAAAGAAAATAGGCGCTCACCAGATTCGGAAGTGATAGGAACGAGAATCTCGGTGGATCGGAGATCGTTTATCTCTCTTTATTGAAGTGACGATTATGATAAAATAATGAGGCAGAAAGTGAGTATACATATAGGATAAAAACAAAAGAACTAAACACAAACGCTAATGAAGACAAATCAAAATTAAGACGTTGGATCGAAACGCAATTTTTTTGATATTTGTTTCATTCTGTTTTCGTAATTTTCAACAACTTCCTGAAGTTCATCAACGGATGTTGACTCGTCGGTATCGGTGATTTTTTCAGCGTCTTTCTCGTCGATTTCAGAAGGGTTGCAGACAAGCTCCTCAGGATCGTTAGGATCTTCTTCTTCTTCCTCTTGTATTCCTCTGTATCCTCATCCTTTGCTGAATTCTCGCACGAAAGTCCGCTACATTGTTGACAGACGGTCGAACATTTAAGTACAGTTTTTCTACAACCGCAAGCTTTTCCGCAACCTTTGACGCAACCGCAATAGATAGATTGTAATATTTTCTGGGTGCGGGCTGCAATTTCATGGTTATTGGAGAGAAATAAGGTTGAAGGCGCCAGCCCCAAGTAAGTGGAGCAAGTTCAGTGCCCTGCCATGAATGAACTTGGTGATAAACTTTGGTGAGTACTTTGCCTCTGCTAGGTTTTACAAAAAAAAAAAAAAAAAAAAATTCTACTTCCGGTGGCGCCAAAGCTGTCAAAATCACTAGAAGATCCAATATATTCTCCAATTATAGCGCAAGCATCATTTGACTCAATTATTGAAGAATGGTCGACAGCAGTTTTAACATAGTCGTGTCAGCGTCGCCTTTAGCTTGGAGCGTCTGAATTCCTTTTTCTGAAAACTTGGTCATGATGAATGAAATGAACTTTTCTCTATTCCTATCATTAGTTCCAAGTTGAAGGAATACAAAGCGTTCTAGAATTCGTCAGATTAGTGCAGCGATGCAACAAAGATTACCTTTTTCCATGTTGTAGTACATCTATTCATATCGGAAACGATTGCCATTTATAATCTTTGCTGCACCGGTGCAGCAATCTCCCCTTATTAAGATAAGCATGCGTTGCCTCGCGCTGAGAGAAGTAGACGGATCGCCGAAGCTGCGCTGACGCCGTGCATTGAGATAAGAACTTCGAGTGGTCACCGAGGCGAGATCAATCTCATACGATTGCAAAGGGGACTTTCAGCGTGTTATTCGATACAACTTGAGAATCCCTGCCAAAAACCTGCTCTATGCGAATTTGAGCCTTTAATCGGCAATGTATCTAATCAAACTATAAAAACAATTGATTATTTTCCGTGTCCATCAAAATTAAAGGGGGGGAAGTGGATTGTGTTGGTAGAGTTAAGTAAAAGCAGAATCAGTACATATCACGCTACATCAGTGCGAGAAACATATGAAAAATAAATCACGCTCACGCTGACGCAAAAGGAGCGGGGGAGGGATGCGATTTACGGGCCGCGCGCTGCGTCGCGCCAGTCGGGAATCTGTTTCTCACGCTATAAAGGGTGAAGGAGTCGTTTATCGTTGAACCTTGTAGAACTTTTTTTATAGAAAATTTTAAGACAAATCTTTTTGAACTGAGGTATTTTTCCCTTATCTGCAGCCGTTTGGCTAGAAATCGCGAAAAACCAATTTATACGCCCTTTTTGAGGTCACTGCGGCGAAAGCTCACACGGTATCGATGGGGACTTTTAGTATGTTCTTCTACATACCCTAGGGAACATCTCTGCAAAAATCCTGATAAGTGCGAATTTTTTCCTCTATTTGCCAATAATGGATCTAATTTGCCTGGCCTACGATAACATAGTCTCTGTTTGCACTCGAATAGTGAGAGGTTCCCTTCACAATTTCCTTCTATGAATCAAGAAAGAGGTAGAGCACGGCTGTAAGAGGAGTGAAAGGTCGCGCTTGATTCAATTCATTTACCTAACCATCGCTGCCAGTTTCGGCAAAAAATTGTACACATTTTCAATTGAGTCTTACGAGAAATTTGTATATTCATCAACAAATCTGGCAACACTGCACCCAACAAAAACCGATCCGACACGACAGAATGTGACGCTCCTGAGAAAAACATTCCTGCTGTTCGGATTTACAGCGGTATCAAACCGTTTCACGTTAAAGTGATCGGTTAAAACTAAAAGCCGGACAAGGTGCTAAAGGGTGGACTGGAAAGGGGGTGGTGATTGGTAGAGAGAAGGGGGATGGTAGAAGGTCTAACAAAGATCACAAAAGAACTTCCGTGTTCTGGATTCAAGAGGGCGAGGAAACATCGAGTTTATCTTAAAGATGAGTAATGCTCGTCGCCGGAGGCTGGCGAAGGTGGCGCTGCTTCGTTTTGCCGAAGGGCAGTCGAGGGAGAAGGGAGGTCTACACAATTACAACGAATATCACGTAAACTGAGTTTTAAGGTCGTGCCAAAGCAAAGCACAGAGGGCTAAAAATAGCATAAAACAGTTTTGAACTGGTGACCCAACCAATATTTTTTAGAAGGCATTTGATTATAAATTAAGTAAAACTTGATGAAAATTTTACGTGCGAAGACCAGAGTCCAAAAGTATAAACGTTAAAAAAAAGTTGATGCAGAATTGATGACACTAATTGTCATGTAATTATGATGTAAAAATCACGAACTAAGTTTTATTTCCTTTTTACCTAATTATCAACACTTTTTTTTTTTTTTTTTTTTTTTTTTAATCCAGCTTATATTTCTATTATTCTGTTTTTTTTTCTTTAATTCGAATTCACAGTTCTTTCAATTTGTTATCTGTAATATGCGAAAGACGAAATCCTTCTCTCTCTCTCTCTCTCTCTCTCTCTCTCTCTCTCTCTCTCTCTCTCTCTCTCTCTCTCTCTCTCTCTCTCTCTCTCTCTCTCTCTCTCTCTCTCTCTTAAAATGGATGTATATATGTGTCATATTTATATTTTATTTAGTATAAGTTGAACTAAATGTAAAATTTTAAAGACTACACATAGTCTGAAATATAATACAAATACGTACTTTAATTTGTATTGTATAATAAAAAAAAAAACTAATTATCATGTTAACACTAACATGTCCATTAAGTATAATTATCTCAAGTTTTGCATCAACGTTTTTTCAGTTTTTACATATAAATATTATAACATATTTCTTACGTAAATACTGGCCAACAGTTTTACCAAACCTGTACGCGATTGTATCTCGTCGATGAAAATTTGTCGAACCAGGAGATGCGCGTAAGTCGATTCCAACGTTTCAAAATGTGTCTATATTTGTGTATTGTTTTAAGGAATTTTAATGAAATAAAATACCTCTGGAAATATTGCGTTTCCCCTTCCTTTCGGAAGAATCATAAAAAGGGGAAAAAATACTCTCGAAATTCAGCTTCATTATTTTTCTTCAAAAATAGGCGCATAGTTAGAAGAAATTTTGAATTGTTGAAATTGAATTGCGCCTCTTCTTTAGATGACCCACAAACTGACCAGTGGCTGTCAGCAATTAGATCAACGAGTGGACAATTTTAACTGACCAATCAGATGCTGTAAGTCATTGGGTGTTTAGAATTGTCCACTTGTACGCACTGCAGACAACCTTCATGTTCCAGGCTGAAGGGTTCCCTTCGTGAACCGAAGTAAAGAACTGTTGGAAAAAATTGTTATTAGAGACCTGGAAATTGGGTGTTTTCAATAACTTTCTCTAACCCAAACAAAACATCAAAAAACGCCTTCATTTCTTGAAGTATGCGATTCCGTTGCACGATTTTTTCAAGTTTTTTTACTAACCCGAACATTATTCCAGAAAACTCCTTCATTACTTGAATTATACAATTCCGTTGCACGAATGCATCTCTGACTGCATACACTCAAAATTGAAGGAGTCCGTGCTGAACGACGCGACGTGACGTCTGCGTGGGAGAACGTAGGTTGTGATCCAGAATAGTCACGATTCTAATTATCAGATGCATGCGATCTGTCCCATTGTGCGGCTCTGTCTCTTCTGTGTAATCGCGGCTTTGAAATAAGTCGCAAAAACAAGACTTCCGAAAACGAAGGAACGCCAACGCCTTAGTCACGCCACACTAAGGTCTAAGATAATAGTAAAGTGGCAAAAAAATCAGTGAATAAAAGTCTCAAAAAGTCGTATTTTTCGACATTTTAAGGTTACTTTAAAATTTTTCAGAGAGATTCCTCGGTCTAAATGGAGCTCTTGCAAGGTTTTGCTGTAGGCAAATGGAGTATCAATTCCAATGTAAAATGCTGCAAAAATAACGATGAGACCATTAAAAAAGTCTCACTCCTCGCAGTGGAGAACTTCTCCAAAAAATTTGAGAATTTGAAATATAAAGAGCCTAAAGTACTATCTAGAACAAGTGCTTTACAGATAAAAATACACCTTTCAAATAAAATTTACATTGTTGCCATTTTTGGGTTTTCAAAGTTTCAAAATTATCGAACATTTTTACTAGGCATGTTTTTGGAAAACGATCCAAATACACAATTTTGGCTCCAAAGATTTCTGGTGTGGGTGAACATGTGCTGAAATACGCTAAGAAACCGTCAGAAGTCTCAAAAAAGCGTAAACAAATGGTGCCATAAAAATTTTGAAACTTAATATTTTTTGGGCCTAAATTTGTAGTTTTAATGAATGATGCGAGACTTTCGAGAGTTTTTAAGCATATTTTAGTACATGCTTACACTCATCGGACATCTTTGGAGCCAATATTGTAGATTTGAACCGTTTTTCAAGAAAATAGCCTAGAAAAAATGTTCGGTAATTTTGAAAAAAATTTAGGGGCCCGAAAATGTCAACAGTGTAAATTTTATTTAGAGGGTGTATTTAAATCCGAGACTACTCGTCCTGGAAAGTACTTTAGGCTCTGTATTCTTCAAAATCCAGCTATTTTAGGAAAAGTTCTGATTTTTTAAAATTGGTCAATATAGAACTTTGAGGCTCGATATATCGAAGACGAAAATCGAAATTGACGTGCGGTTTGCACTAAAATTCTTGGAATTTTGTGTTCTTTCTAAATCTGTAGTAAAAATCTGGGGTCACCGTTAGAAATATGCAACTTAGGGGCGCTCCACCCCAGGCCCCCCTATCTGGTGGGCCCGGAATATGAAAACCTCACTAAAAGATGCCCTCCTCAAAATAAAGCGAACATTCGTCTGGGAGATTTTCGAAAATCGAAGCCGTTTCTGAAATATTTGCCACTGATCATTTATTTCTTACAAACCCTGTAGAATGTGTGCATTCGTGACAGTAATAATAATTTTTCCTTTGATTTTTTTCCCCTTTAGATTTGAAATTACAAAAATCAATGGAAAAATCGTTATTTCTGGCAAAATGGGCAACCTTTTTATCTCCTCGAAGCACCAATTAATTAACAGAGCGTTTCAATATGAACTGACTAACAGTGACTTTTGGATCTTTTTTCCCATCCTTAAAATCATTTGACTGGAAAACGATTCAAAAGTCACAATTTCGTCCATGCAAATATTATTCATTAACACACCTTCTGACATTCACTGAGAGATAATTAGACATAATTGATGCACACTAATGAACACATGCACTGATGGCGATTGCTGAAAATTAACTTGGACTTGATGCAGATCTACACTCAACACTCTGTTGCCAAGTTGACGCTAAAATTCAAGTAAGCAGAGTAAAAACTTAAAAAAAATTAACTCTGGAATGTATCCGGGTTGAATTAAGTTTCGGAAAAGATGCCGATCAAGTCTAAAGATTTTTGGGACCAAAATTTAAGTAAATTTGGACCGATTTGTTCCGAAATGTTCACGCTAAACTGATTATGTTCAGGCCAAACTATAAGTAGTTTGGTCTAAAAGTGTTCCGGCCAAACTGATGATGTGCAGGACAAACTATAAGTTCACCCTGAAATTCTCTCGGTCAAACCGGTCGGGCCTAGGACAAACCAGTTTGGCCTAAAATTCTCCAGGCCGAACTGAATCTAGTTAAAAAAAAAAAAAATAACAGTTCGGCCTAGGCTAAACTAGTTTGGCCTAAAATCGGGTTTGTCCTGTAACATATACAATACTTAAATGCTAGGTTTTAGTTTTCGTTGGATGACGCATAAACAAATACAATGACGTGCCTCCACCCATACCCACCCTTAGGAAAACTTTCAACTGCTCTCAAGTCAGCCGTTTACTTAATTGATGAGTTTGAAAAATTAATGCTTGCCTTACCCTTGGAAAAGATTGAGTAAGTGTGAGCTCTAGAGAACCTGTTGCCTCTCTTGTTTTTATAGGTCACCGTGTCATACATTAATTTTTGATTAAAAGGTGTGATAGCGCAGCGCCTGAGCTTTGTGATTAGTGATTAATAAATAATCCGACCCATAATCCAAAGGTTGAACCAATTAAGAATCTGAAGATCTTATATATAGTACAGTGGAGTGGCGTTGATGAGGATTGAGGAACGGCGCGGCGCTCCGCCATTCTCTCCTTCCACACAAACTCAGAATTTGCACCCTCTTGTTCTTGAAATCCTCACTAATGAGTGAGCTTCAGTTTGAGCTCTTCAAATGATCGTGAAATACTCACATGCAGAGAAAAGGTTGACCGAAACTTTCGTACTTTTTACATGTTAAAATACTCATGAAATTCTCGGAATACACTGGAGCTTGTCCCAGCGTATATTAGTCGAATCCAAATCCTTATCGTCATTATAAGTTCCGCGAATAGACTTTCACGGCGTATTAAATCGAAATCCAAACACTTTCTTTGAGTGGAATTACGTGAATGTTTTTACTACCCTCAAACGAGTGGGTTTTTAATGTCTCTCAGAATAACGCAAATAAATTCAAGGATACTTTAAAGATAAAAGTATAAGTTTAGTTGGAGACCCTTCAGACAAGGACTGTACAGTATTCATACGATTAAAATATTCATAATTTAAAATTTTGTAATCAAAGAATTTGTTGAGCTTTTTAAACTCAATTTACGATGTTTTAAGTACCAACGATTTCCTCCTAATTGAGAAACAATGTCCGTTATTACATGTTTAGATGTGAGATTGGTTTGATTAATAAGTAAACGAACAAACCGCTAAATCGTGGAAGCATTTGAAGTTGCGTTGGTATCTTAAGCTGGAGGTTGCTTGGTTAAGATATAGTTGCAAGAGGTTTGGTTTGACAATCTTTTCGTCGAGTATAGTACTTACCAAAATCCCTTTGCAGATCGTTAACAATACGAACACGAACGCAATTCAGTCAGTTAGAAACTTGCCCGTGTAGATGAAGAAATGATCCGCAAAAGTCGCTGACATTTCCGTCTTGGAGCTGACATTTCGTGATTATGGAACGTCTTGGTATCTAGTTTGGTGGGAAATGAATAAATGCACATAATTTTGTTTTCCTCGCGCTGCCCGAGATTCCGCGCTTCAATGTTGCTAAATGTACTGCCGCGTATTCATCGGTGTTTGTAGTAGATCTGGATTTTCAGTTCTTTGATTTGAGATAGCCCCGCGTGAAGTACAAGGAAACGGTGATAAAAAAAAAAAAAAAAAAAATATTGGCAGAATCGGTCAACAATACTCAACTGTGTACTGTGTAGGTTAGACAATTTTAAGGACCTCCCGATCAGAAAAGTATCTATAATAATTTTTCTTTCTTCATCATTGCTCATTCAACGGGCTGTGTTGCAACATGCAACATGATGGATATTGATTATACCCTGTTGCATAGGCGGATAACGGAGTTTGTCTGTCTGTCTGTCTCTCTCTCTCTCTCTCTCTCTCTCTCTCTCTCTCTCTCTCTCTCTCTCTCTCTCTCTCTCTCTCTGTCTCTCTGTCTCTCTCTGTCTCTCTCTGTCTCTCTCTGTCTCTCTCTCTCTCTCTCTCTCTCTCTCTCTCTCTCTCTCTCTCTCTCTCTGTCTTTCTCTCTATCTCTCTCTCTCTCTCTCTCTCTCTCTCTCTCTCTCTCTCTCTCTCTCTCTCTCTCTCTCTCTCTCTTTCTCCTCTCTCTCCTCTCTCTCCTCTCTCTCCTCTCTCTCTCCTCTCCCTACTCTCTCTCTCTCCTCTCTCTCTCCCCCCGCTCTCCCTCTCTTCCCATTTAAACACATGAGCCAGGAAAGTCACAGGATATTATAGCTCCTCTCACCTTCAGCTATCGTTTTGTAACGTATCCGTTTAAATCGGCATTAAGTGTGAGAAAGAACATCTACACTTGTATAGTCCAAAAAATATTAAAAGTGGCCTGAATGTCGGTTATATATCAATACCTTGAATGTCATCACGAAGTCCAAAATTAAATTGAAAAAAGAATGAGAATTCTATGCAAAAATCTGATGGTCTATAGGGTCATTTCAGACACCCCTTGTACCCTTTCCCACTCTTTGGCTCTTAAGGGCTCGTATCTCCCTCTTTTTCAGGTTTCCTTAAGGCGACCCTAACTGAAAAATTGATTTGAGCAGTGGCGAAGCGCGGTGCGATCTTGGAACCTGGCATTTTGACCATTTGTACCCACTCAAAAGGTCGAATTTGATATTATCATCGCCGACCTCCTAAATAGCTCAATTCTTCCTTTTGGGTTTCAATGGTCCAAATGGAACGTTGCCAGATCTCCACTGGATTTGAGGAATGACCCCGGAAACAAGATTCTGGGTTGAAAAAAGTGGAGCACTTTTTTACATTGCACTATGGTGTTACTTTTAAGCTCCTCAAAAAGTAACCAAAAATCAAAAAGACAATGTCTCAACAGTTTATCTTTAATAAACTTTCAAGACCAATTTTAATCACAGAAACATTTTTAACAAACAATTTAAACCTAGAAATGTTGCTGAAAAGTTGTAAACTGAGCTTGCGAGGTCGAAAACAATAGCCTCGTTTATGCGAGCATCTCAACCCGGGTTCTAGAACCCAGGTTCAGCTGAACTCGGGTTGAGATGCTCGCATAAACACTTCGAAACTCGCTGAACTCGGGTTCGACTCGACCCCGATTCAAACCCGAGTCGAGTCGGTGAACTCGGGTTGAGATTTCACGCATAAGCACCTCGGAGTTCAGAACCCGGGTTCACGCCAAGGTAGATTAAAGAAGGTATGTGCAACACTCGCTCGCGCCGCCCGCAGCTGCTTCAAAGCATGTTAGCCAATCAGAACGATTTCACCCGCACTACGTCACATTTTCATGAGCGGGAGGTTTGAAATGTATGTGTTTATTTTATTAGTTAGGGATGTGTCAAGCAAAAGATGATCGAAGTTGTCAATTTTCAGATTTCTGTTTTCAGAGTTAATAAATTAAGGTGATTCCAGGCGAAACTTTTCCAGATTTCAATCCGATGGATAGCGCCACTAGTCGCTTTTTGGAAAAGTCGTGTTTTTGGCGTTTTAATAAACTGAAACCATAGATAAAACGCAAAATCCAATAACGTCAGCACCTGCAAAATTTTTTTATGGATTTTTTGAGCCCAAAATGAGCAAAATTGGTTTAAAATTAGAGCCGTAAATTATGAAATTCGTTTCGCCATAAGCTTAGTGAGTGAGAGTGAGCGCGAGTGATGATACGTCTATCTGCCTCACTCGCACTCATTGCGGCTTACGGGAAGTTTCGTTTTTCATAATTTCCGGCTTTATTTTTGAGTGTTTTAGTCTAAAACT
Organism: Trialeurodes vaporariorum; assembly: GCA_011764245.1. Lineage (NCBI taxonomy): Eukaryota > Metazoa > Arthropoda > Insecta > Hemiptera > Aleyrodidae > Trialeurodes > Trialeurodes vaporariorum. The sequence goes on from VMOF01000001.1 coordinate 5,628,688, forward strand.
TTCAGGATATCTTCCTGAAGTATGCTCGCAGGTGCTGACGTTTCTCAAATTTGTGTTTTTACCGTGAATTCGTCAAATTTAACAAAAAACTGTTGACTTTTTGAGCAGCGCGACGTGGTGTCCACGGATGGAACTAATCGACCCTGGAATCATCTTAAGAGTTAAAAGTTCAACAATGTTCCTTCACAGTTAGGAATGATTCCTCTGTCCAACGTACATTTGAACAGCGCGCCACTAGATTTCACCCGCATGACGTCATTTTTTTTGCAAAAGTGCTAGCGCTTGGAGCGGCTGCGGGCGGCAAGAGCGAGTGTTGCACATACCTTCTTTAATCTACCTTGGGTTCACGCGGCATCGATGACACCAATCCGAGCGAGGTTTAACACGCGTCTTTTGCGGTCGCACTTGTCCGTACCGCACCAAGCATCGCCGCCATTTCCGTCAAAAATGTAAACAAACACAGAGAAGAAAAAGAAAGAAATCCTTTGAACTCGAGTTCAAATATACGGGTGTTTATGCGCTAACCCGAGTTGGACCCAGGTTGAAACTCAACTCGGGTTGACTCAACCCAAGTTCAGATCTCTCGCATAAACGAGGCTAATATTTTTTGATGGTTTTTTTCCCCCACTGATTTCTTGCCGCATTTTTTTTTTTTTTATCTCAGACTATTAGGCATTGGTTCGAACAAAAAACGCAGTGCTTTTCCCAAATAAGTATGACAACCATGCCTATATCAAAGAAACAGCAAACGCATTTTCAACTTTGAAAGAAATATGAAAAGATGAAACCGAAGAAAAGGATGCTGAAGGCTTGGGTTCTGCGACGAGAGGGAAGCGGGGTGCGGCAAAAGGCACCCGCAGCAGCATCGCGCGTTGCGTGTCGGTCGGGGAGAGGTAATCAATCCGCCGGGTAGCGCCGCACCGCGCCGTGCGCCCCGCGTGACGCAACGAGCGCAGCGCGGAACGTCACAGAAACAGAGCTAATTAATCATTACAGTTAGCCGTTTATTCAACATTATTATTCCGACAATTTAAGCTCTCGAGACTCGCTAATAATAGCATCATTCTCTCTTCCTTTCTCCCACCCCCGCTTCATCACAAATCGAACAGCTCTACTATTGGTTTCGCTTCTATTGCATGGTCCTCATTCGACATGTTCTGTTTAACTAGGCCTCTCCAATTTCAGTTGTGAGCTTTTGCAACTTTCTTGTTGTGTTATGAGTATTTAAGCCAATGTTGTCTGAAGAGGCGGTTAATTTTGATTCGATGATTTCCGTTTATGAATATTTACTTGTAGGTTTAAAATGTTAATAATTAAGTTATCAAACGTAGGTATCCATTAAAGCAGGGTAGGTGCAGGGGAAAAGTCAGAGGCACCGGAAAATAAAAAACAAATCATGAAAAAATACTTTATAAATGTACTTTTTTCCTAACTAACTCTATATATATATATATATATATATATATATATATATATATATATATATATATATATATATATATATATATATATATATATTATATATATATATATATATATATATATATATATATATATATATATATATATATATATATATATATATATATATATATATATATTATATATATATATATATATATATATATATATATATATATATATATATATATATGCTCCCTACCCAAACCCTCTGGAATTGAAATTTTTAGTTTAGTAATCCTTCCTGCGGATCTTGACAAGTGGGTGGACTAAAAGTTTCGATAGTAAAAAAATATGCACTCGGAGCGCAGAGGGTTTGGTTTGACTGCATGAGGATTTGCCAATGGGGCTATTGCACACTTTTGCTATAAGCGATTTAATAGTCGATTATGGCGTAAAAACCTCAACAAATAACGATGGCGGCACTAAAAACTTCCAAAATCCACTCCTAAACTCAATAAACGCAGTTATTTGCGCGAGCGTAATAGTGGCCGAAGGCACTAACAATGGGAGATTCCTATCTTAATTTCGTCACTCGTTCTATGCTGACAAGGATGATTCACAGAGTAATTAGTTATCAGAGTGATGATCCACATCCGATGAATGGTACCGCAACACCAAGTGACACCGGTGTCAAATGAAAGTAGTCTCTTATTGGTCACTTCTCGATGGAGTTTCAGAATTGTTAGATGGGAATCTCCCATTGTTAGTGCCTTCGGCCACCATTACGCTCCCGCAAATAACTGCGTTTATTGATTCTAGGAGTGGATTTTGGAAGTTTTTAGTGCCGCCATCGTTATTTTTTTAGGTTTTTACGCCATAATCGACTATTAAATCGCTTATAGCCAAAGTGTGCAATAGCCCCATTAACTCGAATTCTGGACGGCCAAAACTTTTGTGTGTGTGATAGTTCACAGTGAAAAAATATTGATTTACAGAAGCGAGGCGCGCGATATAAGGAAATTCTTGGTGTACTGTAACCAGAATTCTTGTATTTAAAACATAGTTCTTTAAAATCTGGAGGAATTTTAGGCATATTATTACGACCAGATTCTGACAGAGACACGGGTATTTTCTGGTTGAAGTACTAGAAATTCCTTGGTTTCCATATCGTTGTGCGTTTGGTAATTTTATTTGAATGTAGGAGTTATTGTTTTTAATGAGAACTCCTCTTACATCCAAGATAAGAGACATGAAGACGAAGACTCGTCAAAGAACAACACGGTGCATATGAGAACAGTGGGCCTGTCACAAACTTTTCTTAAACAATTGCAAGACCTAATCCTTTCAAACCCGATACCTAAATACAGTAATTTCAAGCCCATGCACCTGCTTTGTTTAAGTAGATTCCATGAATCTACTTATTGCGGAGGGTGCGATGTTGGATTTTTCGGGAAATTTTATCAAATGAGCACGTTTCATGGTCCCCTGAGTGAGAAAATACCACTCGTTGAAATTATATGATATATATATATATTATATATAATATATATATATATATATATATATATATATATATATATATTATAAATAGCTAAATAGCTCGTAAAACACGTAAAAAAAGGAAAATATCACGGAAAAGAGCATATGAACAAAGAAATCCATACGATATATACTAAATTACGATACAAAAAAAACAATTTCTCATATAAAAACACTCCCAAAAAAAACCCGAAAACACATCGCTATAACTCGCTTACAACGCAAAAAAACGAAAAAATGACTCGAGTAAAAAAGCTGCGTAACAAAACGGCTACATAAATTTTCCCAAAAAAAATACTCAAAACAAACACTCCTAAAATAAACCTCAAAAACACATTTTACGACTCAACACGGCCCATAACGCGAAAACTAACTGTCGGATTACACCATCTTCGAACTCATCCAAGAATTAAACCCAACGAATAGTTGAGACAAATTTCAAAAATAAAAACCAAAAATTACGAACAGGATCGTGGGACATAAAAAACGGTAAAACTGGCTGAAACATTATTATATAATATTATATATATATATATTATATATATATATATATTTATATTATATATATTATATATATATATATATATATATATATTATATATAAAATATATATATATTATATATATATATATATATATATATATATATATATATATATATATATATATATATATATATATATATATATATATACATATAATTTTCAACGAGTGGTATTTTCTCACTCAGGGGACCATGAAACGTGCTCATTTGATAAAATTTCCCGAAAAATCCAACATCGCACCTCCGCAATAAGTAGATTCATGGAATCTACTTAAACAAAGCAGGTGCATGGGCTTGAAATTACTGTATTTAGGTATCGGGTTTGAAAGGATTAGGTCTTGCAATTGTTTAAGAAAAGTTTGTGACAGGCCCACTGTTCTCATATGCACCGTGTTGGTTCTTTGACGAGTCTTCGTCTTCATGTCTCTTATCTTGGATGTAAGAGGAGTTCTCATTAAAAACAATAACTCCTACATTCAAATAAAATTACCAAACGCACAACGATATGGAAACCAAGGAATTTCTAGTACTTCAACCAGAAAATACCCGTGTCTCTGTCAGAATCTGGTCGTAATAATATGCCTAAAATTCCTCCAGATTTTAAAGAACTATGTTTTAAATACAAGAATTCTGGTTACAGTACACCAAGAATTTCCTTATATCGCGCGCCTCGCTTCTGTAAATCAATATTTTTTCACTGTGAACTATCACACACACAAAATTTTTGGCCGTCCAGAATTCGAGTTAATGGGGCTATTGCACACTTTGGCTATAAGCGATTTAATAGTCGATTATGGCGTAAAAACCTAAAAAAATAACGATGGCGGCACTAAAAACTTCCAAAATCCACTCCTAGAATCAATAAACGCAGTTATTTGCGGGAGCGTAATGGTGGCCGAAGGCACTAACAATGGGAGATTCCCATCTAACAATTCTGAAACTCCATCGAGAAGTGACCAATAAGAGACTACTTTCATTTGACCCCGGTGTCACTTGGTGTTGCGGTACCATTCATCGGATGTGGATCATCACTCTGATAACTAATTACTCTGTGAATCATCCTTGTCAGCATAGAACGAGTGACGAAATTAAGATAGGAATCTCCCATTGTTAGTGCCTTCGGCCACTATTACGCTCGCGCAAATAACTGCGTTTATTGAGTTTAGGAGTGGATTTTGGAAGTTTTTAGTGCCGCCATCGTTATTTGTTGAGGTTTTTACGCCATAATCGACTATTAAATCGCTTATAGCAAAAGTGTGCAATAGCCCCATTGGCAAATCCTCATGCAGTCAAACCAAACCCTCTGCGCTCCGAGTGCATATTTTTTACTATCGAAACTTTTAGTCCACCCACTTGTCAAGATCCGCAGGAAGGATTACTAAACTAAAAATTTCAATTCCAGAGGGTTTGGGTAGGGGGAATATAATATATATAATATATATATATATATTATATATAATATATATATATATATATTATATATATATATATATATATATATATATATATATATATATATATATATATATATATATATATATATATATATATATATATATATATATATATATATATATATATATATATAGAGTTAGTTAGGAAAAAAAGTACATTTATAAAGTATTTTTTCATGATTTGTTTTTTATTTTCCGGTGCCTCTGACTTTTCCCTGCACCTACCCTGCTTTAATGGATACCTACGTTTGATAACTTAATTATTAACATTTTAAACCTACAAGTAAATATTCATAAACGGAAATCATCGAATCAAAATTAACCGCCTCTTCAGACAACATTGGCTTAAATACTCATAACACAACAAGAAAGTTGCAAAAGCTCACAACTGAAATTGGAGAGGCCTAGTTAAACAGAACATGTCGAATGAGGACCATGCAATAGAAGCGAAACCAATAGTAGAGCTGTTCGATTTGTGATGAAGCGGGGGTGGGAGAAAGGAAGAGAGAATGATGCTATTATTAGCGAGTCTCGAGAGCTTAAATTGTCGGAATAATAATGTTGAATAAACGGCTAACTGTAATGATTAATTAGCTCTGTTTCTGTGACGTTCCGCGCTGCGCTCGTTGCGTCACGCGGGGCGCACGGCGCGGTGCGGCGCTCCCCGGCGGATTGATTACCTCTCCCCGACCGACACGCAACGCGCGATGCTGCTGCGGGTGCCTTTTGCCGCACCCCGCTTCCCTCTCGTCGCAGAACCCAAGCCTTCAGCATCCTTTTCTTCGGTTTCATCTTTTCATATTTCTTTCAAAGTTGAAAATGCGTTTGCTGTTTCTTTGATATAGGCATGGTTGTCATACTTATTTGGGAAAAGCACTGCGTTTTTTGTTCGAACCAATGCCTAATAGTCTGAGATAAAAAAAAAAAAAATGCGGCAAGAAATCAGTGGGGGAAAAAAACCATCAAAAAATATTAGCCTCGTTTATGCGAGAGATCTGAACTTGGGTTGAGTCAACCCGAGTTGAGTTTCAACCTGGGTCCAACTCGGGTTAGCGCATAAACACCCGTATATTTGAACTCGAGTTCAAAGGATTTCTTTCTTTTTCTTCTCTGTGTTTGTTTACATTTTTGACGGAAATGGCGGCGATGCTTGGTGCGGTACGGACAAGTGCGACCGCAAAAGACGCGTGTTAAACCTCGCTCGGATTGGTGTCATCGATGCCGCGTGAACCCAAGGTAGATTAAAGAAGGTATGTGCAACACTCGCTCTTGCCGCCCGCAGCCGCTCCAAGCGCTAGCACTTTTGCAAAAAAAATGACGTCATGCGGGTGAAATCTAGTGGCGCGCTGTTCAAATGTACGTTGGACAGAGGAATCATTCCTAACTGTGAAGGAACATTGTTGAACTTTTAACTCTTAAGATGATTCCAGGGTCGATTAGTTCCATCCGTGGACACCACGTCGCGCTGCTCAAAAAGTCAACAGTTTTTTGTTAAATTTGACGAATTCACGGTAAAAACACAAATTTGAGAAACGTCAGCACCTGCGAGCATACTTCAGGAAGATATCCTGAAAGTTTTAGACTAAAACACTCAAAAATAAAGCCGGAAATTATGAAAAACGAAACTTCCCGTAAGCCGCAATGAGTGCGAGTGAGGCAGATAGACGTATCATCACTCGCGCTCACTCTCACTCACTAAGCTTATGGCGAAACGAATTTCATAATTTACGGCTCTAATTTAAACCAATTTGCTCATTTTGGGCTCAAAAAATCCATAAAAAAATTTTGCAGGTGCTGACGTTATTGGATTTTGCGTTTTATCTATGGTTTCAGTTTATTAAAACGCCAAAAACACGACTTTTCCAAAAAGCGACTAGTGGCGCTATCCATCGGATTGAAATCTGGAAAAGTTTCGCCTGGAATCACCTTAATTTATTAACTCTGAAAACAGAAATCTGAAAATTGACAACTTCGATCATCTTTTGCTTGACACATCCCTAACTAATAAAATAAACACATACATTTCAAACCTCCCGCTCATGAAAATGTGACGTAGTGCGGGTGAAATCGTTCTGATTGGCTAACATGCTTTGAAGCAGCTGCGGGCGGCGCGAGCGAGTGTTGCACATACCTTCTTTAATCTACCTTGGCGTGAACCCGGGTTCTGAACTCCGAGGTGCTTATGCGTGAAATCTCAACCCGAGTTCACCGACTCGACTCGGGTTTGAATCGGGGTCGAGTCGAACCCGAGTTCAGCGAGTTTCGAAGTGTTATGCGAGCATCTCAACCCGAGTTCAGCTGAACCTGGGTTCTAGAACCCGGGTTGAGATGCTCGCATAAACGAGGCTATTGTTTTCGACCTCGCAAGCTCAGTTTACAACTTTTCAGCAACATTTCTAGGTTTAAATTGTTTGTTAAAAATGTTTCTGTGATTAAAATTGGTCTTGAAAGTTTATTAAAGATAAACTGTTGAGACATTGTCTTTTTGATTTTGGTTACTTTTTGAGGAGCTTAAAAGTAACACCATAGTGCAATGTAAAAAAGTGCTCCACTTTTTTCAACCCAGAATCTTGTTTCCGGGGTCATTCCTCAAATCCAGTGGAGATCTGGCAACGTTCCATTTGGACCATTGAAACCCAAAAGGAAGAATTGAGCTATTTAGGAGGTCGGCGATGATAATATCAAATTCGACCTTTTGAGTGGGTACAAATGGTCAAAATGCCAGGTTCCAAGATCGCACCGCGCTTCGCCACTGCTCAAATCAATTTTCAGTTAGGGTCGCCTTAAGGAAACCTGAAAAAAGGGAGATACGGGCCCCTTAGAGCCAAAGAGTGGGAAAGGGGACAAGGGGGTTGAAATGAC